>LBNU01008744.1:6651-18114 GCA_014162995.1 Artemisia annua
CCTACTTTATATCATATGTTATCAAGTCTCAGAAACTCAACTTCTTTTATCAAACTCTCATTCCTAGCCTTAAGTTCTTCTATAGTGTCAGCACATGATTTAAAAGAACAAGAAGATTCATTAGATTCATGTGATACCTCAGAATCTAAGCCAGATGATGAAGAAGCATAAGCCATTAGAGCAAAGTTATGCCCTGTAGTTGTCATTGCAAGCAGACCATGGTTTGGTTCTTCTTGTGCCAAGTCACTCCAGCCATAATCTCCCAAACCATCACAAGACACTAAAGCAGTAGATGGCTTTGACTCTTCTGCAGCCTTCTTGGTTGTGTCAACATTCTTCTTAGGAGCTCTGCATTCTCTGGCAAAATGTCCTTTCCTATTGCAGTTGAAGCACTCCATCTTTGACTTGTCAAAACCCATGTTTCCCTGTGGATTATACTTAAGTTGCCTTCCAGTTCTTTTCAAGAACTTTCTTGCCCTTAAAGTCAGCATAGCCATTTGCCACTTCATATCAATTTCTTCCAGATCATCAGAATCAATGTGATCAGCATGTTGGTTCAGAAATTGAGTACTTGTGGTTAGATCAGCCAAGAATGCACAAAGAGCAGCATCACTTACAGTGTCCAAGTTATTAGAGCCAGCAGCAGAGATACTAGTGCTAACAGTAGAGACTCCATTAGCAGTAGAGTGAATCTCTGAGGAAGTATTGCCTTTAGCAGAAACAAAAGCAATATTTTGAGCTGCTGATGATGAAGTAGACGAATTAGATGCACCCTTCAACTCAGATTCATAAGCCTTCAAGTTGTTGTATAGATTATCCAAGCTCATTGAATCAAAATCAGCTTTGTTTCTCCACACAACAGTATGCATGCTCCACTCAGGTGAAAGGCTTCTAATAAATTTGAGATTTATATCTTCTTGAGGGACAATGTATCCAACAAGCTTTAACTGACTTACATGCTTTTGGAGTCTGTTGTAAGTACCATCAAGATTTTCTCCACTGGTAGAAGTGAAGTTCTCAAATTGATGCTTCAAAGCATTCTTCCTAGGTAATCCCGTCATGAGAATACTATGAGCTTTTATCTCCAATTTCTTGAGATCATCAGCTTCCTTTCCCTTGATTCCAACTTCCTTGCCATCAACAGTCACTGAAGTTTGAGTACCTTTGACAATAGCATCCCACATCTTGTAGTCAATCATCCGGATGTATTGCCTCATCCTCATCTTCCATATCTCATACTCACCTTGCTTCAGCATAGGAACCTTGGAGGCAGTAACCATATGAGTTTCATCATCCATGGCTTCAGATGTGTTAACAGACAGAACTTGAGAGAATGTTTGAGTTCTTCTTGATCACAGCTTCTAGATCACAAGCTCTGATACCACTTGTTGATCCCAGTTGAGCAATTGATCTAGAATTACTATCTTAGATAAACCAAGATAATAATGTATAGAAGCTGACTTGTAACAAACTTAATCAATATGCGGAATTTACTGATTAACTTAAGAGGAACACAAACACACTTATATCACAACTTAAACACTTCAATATATTGAATACGAGCACCCTGAATAGTGCTAGGGTTTTGCAACCTTGAAGTGAATACGATGCTAGAATAATACGTATTCTAGTCTAACCCTAGGATCTCCATTTATACACCAAGGAACCCTACAGGTTTACATCGACTTCCTACCCAAGACTAAGATATTCTAACATTATAGAATATTACATAATATCTATACTATAAATACAAACATTCGTACATAAACTTATCAGCAGCATCTTAATGATAATAGCAGTAGAGTTCCAGCAGTAGAGTCAGTAGAACTAGCAGTAGAGTCAGTAGAAGTAGAGTCATCTTTAACCCAATACCTATACTTCTATATTTTGATAAAATGACATCTATGACCCTTGGACTTTATAAGTATTCAAAATTTACTATTTATACCCTTAACTTATTGACTTTTTGCAAAACTAGTCCTTATATGTTTATAACTTCATAACTTTTTATCCTAGGGTCTATATCTTTGCAAAAAGGGTCCTTATACTTATTACTTCTAAGAAATGTCAAAAATAGTCCCTAAACTTAGTATTTTCATAAAGTTACCATATATACCCCTATGCATGGAAAGTTTTGCAAATCTAGTCCTAATTCCATGCAAACTATATTTTTATGAAACAAAAAGGTTTACTAGCTTATGGTTAACTAATATAAGCGTAACTAAGTTACCTAAACTAGTTTATAGCTTATTAAAACGGCTTATAGTATAAAAATAGCAATTCGACTCATTTTAGGGTTTTTAAAAGTCAATGAGCTAGTTTTAGTGATCAAGGCTTAGGCAAGGGGATCTAAGGGATCTAAGGCATCCAATAACTATCCTAGGACTAATCTAAAGCTAAAGGAATAACTTTAGAAGCTTACGTGATTAGGAAATGGGTCGCGACTAGGGTTAGGGTTTTCTTGGCCTAAAACCTAACTCGACAAGGAACTAAGGATTGTGTACTCGACTCCTAGGACTATTAGGACTCTTGTATAACTACTAGGACCAGAAAGTGTGGGGTGGAAAGAAATGAAGAGGGATAAGTTGAAATAAANAAAGGAATAACTTTAGAAGCTTACGTGATTAGGAAATGGGTCGCGACTAGGGTTAGGGTTTTCTTGGCCTAAAACCTAACTCGACAAGGAACTAAGGATTGTGTACTCGACTCCTAGGACTATTAGGACTCTTGTATAACTACTAGGACCAGAAAGTGTGGGGTGGAAAGAAATGAAGAGGGATAAGTTGAAATAAAGGGTAGCAAGGGCTATTTATAGCCTCGTTATCCTTGAGGAGCAAGAAAATAGAGGAGGAGGTGTCGAGGGGAGGGAAAGATGACTCATGGAAGCTATATGTGACTAAGAGAAGCTACTATGATGACTAATGAAAGCTAGGAGGAGCGTAGGACGGTGTGGCGGTTCTAGGGTGCTATGGCGGTTTAAGGTGGTGACGAGGAGGGTGTATGGTGGTTTAGTTGCCATAAGGTGATGAGGAGAGGTGCTTGTAAGTTTCTTAGAGCTTATAGTGTTGGTGTAGTGGTGGTTTAGAGATGGTTTAGGGACGGGTTAGGGTGGTTTTGGGATTTTAAGGTTTTTAACCTAGACGAGACCTAAGTAGGTGGTGTAGGTAGGTGCTAGGATGTTAGGTTAAGCCTAAAGTGGTGTGTAAGCTACTAGGTAAGTGCTTGAGGTGCTAGAGGTGCTTATGGTACTTAGTTATAGGTTTAAGGTTTAGTTATAGCCTAATCTTGCTTAGTAGGTGATTAGGGTATAGCTTAGGGTTTAGTGCCTAGATTAGAGTCCTATGAGTGTTTAGTGACTAATCCTAAGTCCTAAGAAGCTTATACTAAGTGGTGGTAGCTTATGGGAAAGATTTGGGAAGGTTTGACCTAGTTTCTGGGAAGTTATAACCTAGTTAGGGTTTTGTGCTTAAGAGTCTTGTACCTAAGTTCTAAGGGATTGTACTAAGGTCTAAGGATGCTAAGGTATCCTAATATTCCTAAGGTATCTCATACTTAAGCCTTGAACACTTTTAAACTAGTTCAGATAAGCAATTTGGGTTTTTTAAACACATAGACCTAATTAGGGCTTAATTAGTGTTAGATTAGGGTTGTGTGATGATATTAGTTTGTTGGATTAGTAATTTACTTAGTGTGGTGTTGTTATGATCCTATGCTTGACATACCAGAAGTTTGTAGGGTGTGTAGGTAAAGATACTTAGCTTGTATGGATACGTGAGTAGGTCTAGAGAGTTACTTATGTAGTGATATGCATGCAAAAAGCAAAAATTTACCTGTGGAAATACCTACTATAGGTATTTGTAATAGNGTGTGATGATATTAGTTTGTTGGATTAGTAATTTACTTAGTGTGGTGTTGTTATGATCCTATGCTTGACATACCAGAAGTTTGTAGGGTGTGTAGGTAAAGATACTTAGCTTGTATGGATACGTGAGTAGGTCTAGAGAGTTACTTATGTAGTGATATGCATGCAAAAAGCAAAAATTTACCTGTGGAAATACCTACTATAGGTATTTGTAATAGGAATGATAGTGATGAGATTTTGTGGGTTGCTACATCTGACTAGCTGTACGTGCAGCAGGCGGTGGTGGTGGCATCTGAGCTCCCTCTTGAGCGTGAGCAGCAGCTGAGGCCTCCTGACCACCCCCTGCTATGGCTCTGCCACCACTGGCCTGATGGGGCCTAATGCTTGTTAGGAATACGAATATTCCTGTGAAAGCCTCGGTCACCCCGATGATATATTAGCATTAAACTAGCTCGTAGGTTTATAAGTATTTTGTTGACATAAATAATGCGTAAAAACGTTATTTATATTTTTCAATATCTTTACGTTTTGATGATCACAAAATGGAAAATCATTAAACGTAAGATTATTACGTAAACAAGTATTAAGCTAGTTTATATCATTATATCCAACTTAATCACTTAAGGTATGAATAAACAAGTGCTTAATACATCTCATGATCAAAGGAGTATTTAATTAATTACTACAAAGTTTATTTAATAATATAAACATATTATATATTTTTGAAAAACAATTTTGGTAATAAAGAAAAATGTTTTAATCATACTAAATATATGAATTCAAATTTTTAACCAAAATTAGTTAGTTTTTCACCAAATAAACTTTCCCCACAAAAGACAAAAAAATCTGGCCGTTACAGTAGGCCGGCCCCCTTAAAATCATGAATTAAGGGGACCGGCACGCTCCCTGTGTCAGATTTTGTCAGAATTTTTCCTCTATAAATACCATCTTAAATCTGGTATTTTTTCTTACCTCTTGCACGAAAATTTTCAGATCTAAATCTCTCTAAACATCTTCCAAAACCCTTTGATCATTAGATTACTAATCCTTGTTTCAAGTGATTCAATCCCTCGTCATCCACTATCATCTAAAGTGCAAGAGAAGAATATTCAACCTCAAGTTCAAGAAGTATTGTATATATATTGCGTATAGTACTTGTGTAGTTGTGTTGTGATTAGTGTAAGTAGTTTTAGTAGTGCTAGTTGTGAATAGGAGTTGGGTAGTGAAGAAGAATAAGTAGTGAAGTAGGGTATAGTAGTGAAGTAGTTGTGTTGTGAAGAGAAGAAGTTGTGTTGTGAAGAAGAAGAGAAGACGTGTTGTGTTGTGAGATTGGTTCTAGCTACCATTAGGACCCGACATTTAGCTTTGTGTCGTTAAGCCAGTGTAAGCGACGTTGTGTAAGGTTTTCTCCGCCATAAGGGAGCTTGTTGACATAGTGAAGAAAACTCCCGAGTTAGGTGCTCGGGAGTGGAGTAGGACGAAGAGGAGATTCGTAGCCGAACCAATATAAATCCTTTGTCTCACGGTGCCATTTTTCCAACTCTATCTCTTTACTTATTTACTTACCTTCACATTTGTCATATCATATACTTGTTGATATCGTTACTTATAATTGTGCAAATCTATTGGTGAAACATAAAGTTCGAATTGGTGTTTTGATAAACAAGGTTTTTGTAAATTAAAAAGACGTAAAACTATTCAACCCCCCTTCTAATTTTCCACAATTGGTATCAAGAGCCACGTCAAACAAGATTTTTAAAAATATATTGTATTTTAAAACTTGAAATCGATCTATGGAAATGGAAAAATATTTAGAAGGGAAAATTGTTTTTAGACCACCATTTCTTGAAAATGAAAATTTTCTTACATGGAAAAATCAATTCAAATTTATGTAAAATCAATAGCCTATGATCTTTGGCATGTCATTTCAATTGGTGATATTAAATCGATAAATACTACTTTTGAAAAACAAAATAACTTTGCTAAATTTATTATATACAAAGCTATTTCAAATGTTGAATATGAAAGAATATTTTTTTGTCAAGCGGCAAATGACATGTGGAAAAGTCTTTCAAAATATCACCAAGAAGAATGTCAAGCCAAAGAAATACTTTCAAATGACTTAGTAGCAAAAGAGAGTATAGTAGACAAATATTTAGTTGAAGTAAGTACAAGTGCTACGAGTTCAAATGTCCTATATGTAGGTAATGACGCCGAAAACAACATGAGCAAGGATGAACAAGAAGACTATGAAAAGATGTCAACCAAGAAGGAACTAAGTAACGATGAGGATGACGATTCTAGTTCCGAAAGTGAAGACGAAGAATATGCAAAAGTTGTCAAAGAATTTAAAAGTCTCATTAAAAGGCGACAAAGAACACAAGACAAAAGGAAAGCAACACGAAGAAAAAGGATTGACGTTGAAGACAAGAAGACCAAAGGAGAATGCTTAGTTGCTCAAGCATCTAATGAAATTTGTCTAGGAATAAATTTGGAGCCCGACGAATGAGTAAAGGATAGCGGGTGCTCAAGACACATGACGGGGAATCGCAAGCTATTTTGTACGTACAAAGCCTACAATGGAGGTAATGTTATTTTTGGTAGTGATCGGCGTGGAAAAATCATAGGCAAAGGTACGATCTCTCAAGACTCCCTAACTATTGAAAATGTTGAACATGTAGATAATTTAACATACAATTTGCTTAGTGTAGGACAAATATGTGACAATAAGTGTAGGGTTACCTTTACCGATAAGGATAGTGTAATTATTAAGGATGATAAAGTCATAGGTAGAGGAATTAGGAAAGGCGGCGTATATGTTATGAAACTAGGATATAAATTGGAAGATAGGATATGCCTAGCAACCCTAGACGAAAACTCCACTTTGTGGCATAGGAGATTAGGTCATGCTAACATGCAACAAATCCAATCATTGGTGTCTAAGGAATTAATTAGAAACTTGCCTAGCCTTAAGTATAATCAACACTTTTGTGATGCATGTAAAATAGGAAAACAAGCACACGCTAGTCATAAAGCTAAGAATATAGTATCGACCACTAGATGCTTAGAACTACTTCATATGGACCTCTTTGGTCCATCCGCGGTGCGGAGCTACGGTGGCAATCGCTACACGTTAGTTATAGTAGATGACTATTCACGATACACGTGGACTAGATTTCTAAGCGATAAGACCGAAGCCTTTGAAAAATTTGAGACCTTTAGTAAAATGATACAAAATAAGCTAGGTTGCACTATAGTGTCAATTAGGACGGACCATGGTAGGGAATTTGATAACGAAGTACAATTCGGAAAATATTGTGACTTAAATGGAATATCTCACAACTTTTCGGCCCCACGAACACCTCAATCAAATGGAGTAGTAGAAAGGAAAAATAGGACCTTACAAGAGATGAGTAGAACTATGTTAAATGAACAATCTATCCCACAAAAATTTTGGTGCCATGCCATAGATACTTCAACACATATACTTAATAGGGTGTCTATTAGAAGAATACTAGAAAAAACTCCTTATGAGTTGCTAAGAGGTAGAAAACCAAACATAGGCTACTTTAAGGTATTTGGAAGTAAATGTTTCATTCTTAACACTAAGGATTATCTGACTAAGTTCGACCCTAAGTCATATGAAGGAATTTTTCTAGGATACTCGCAAAATAGTAAAGCTTATATAGTTTTAAATAAAGACACTATGAGAGTAGAAGAATCATTAAACGTAACCTTCAACGAAACTCCTCCACCACCTAGGACATTGCCTTTAGAAGATGATGATGTTATAGAGGAAGATGCTATTGAGGTTAGTAAGACAAAGCCCGTAGGAAATGATATTGAGGAAGAAAACTTAGGAGAAAACGAAATTGTAAATATTAAGGAATCTAGGTCACACCCATTAGACAACATCATAGGTCACCTAAATCAACGAACACTTAGATCACAAGCACAAGAAAAAAATAACTTCTTTTGTTTTGTGTCAACAATAGAGCCTAAGAACATAAATGAAGCCTTAAAGGATGAAAGTTGGATTATGGCTATGCAAGAAGAATTAAATCAATTCAAAACAAATGATGTTTGGGAGTTAGTACCAAATCCTAGGAATGTGATTATAATAGGAACTAAGTGGGTATTTAGAAATAAACTAGATGAGACCGGAATAGTTACTAGGAACAAAGCTAGGTTAGTTGCCCAAGGTTATAATCAACAAGAAGGAATTGATTATGACGAAACCTACGCCCCCGTAGCTAGATTAGAATCCATTAGAATCCTTTTAGCTTATGCCTGCGCCCTAGACTTTAGGTTATGCCAAATGGATGTGAAGAGTGCATTCCTTAACGGTTTTATCAATGAGGAGGTATATGTGGCACAACCTCCAGGATTCATTGACTTCGCAAAACCTGATTATGTCTATAAACTAAAGAAAGCTTTGTATGGTCTTAAGCAAGCTCCAAAGGCTTGGTATGATAGACTAAAGGCATTCTTGGTTAAACATAATTATTCCATGGGAATGGTAGATAACACTCTCTTCACTAAAAGAAGTGACCCTCATATTATCATTGTTCAAATATATGTCGATGACATTATATTTGGCTCAACTTGTCAAGAAATGTGTGATGAATTTGCCAAAATCATGCATGATGAGTTTGAGATGAGTATGATGGGAGAACTAAACTTCTTCTTAGGACTACAAATAAAACAACTAGAAGACGGAATATTCTTTAACCAATCTAAGTACATTAAGGAAATGCTTAAGAAATTTGGCCTAGAAGACTCTAAACCACTTAAGACACCTATGTCTACGGAAATTAAACTCACAAGAGATGAAGAGGGTGAGTCCGTAGATAATACTAAGTATAGAGGAATGATAGGAAGTCTACTATACTTAACGGCAAGTAGACCCGATATCATGTATAGTGTTTGCCTTTGCGCTCGCTTTCAAGAGGATCCCAAAACCTCTCACCTAGAAGCGGTTAAGCGTATCTTCCGATACATTAAAGGCACTATACACTTAGGATTATGGTATCCTAAGGGATCCGGCATAGAAACCATTGTCTATGCGGATTCGGATCATGCGGGAGACTACGTAGATAGAAAGAGCACTAGCGGTATTTGCACGTTTATGGGATGTTGTTTAACATCTTGGTTTTCGAAGAAGCAAACCGCTCTTGCTATTTCTACCACCGAAGCCGAATACGTAAGCGCTGGAAAGGCATGTCAACAAGCACTATGGATGAAACAAGCTCTCGTAGACTATGGCATTAGGTTAGAAAATATCCCCATTATGTGCGATAATAAAGGAGCTATAGACTTAAGTAAGAATCCCGTTCAACACTCTAGGACTAAACACATAGAAATACGCCATCACTTTCTTAGGGATAACGTACAAAAAGGAAACATCACTATAGAAAAGGTAGCCTCGGAAGATAACATTGCCGACATATTCACTAAGCCCCTTAAGCGTGAATCATTTAACCACTTGCGTTTAGGATTAGGAATGATGGAACAAATTGATTGAACTTTCTTGAAAAACCAAAACTTTCTGAAATTTCAAAATTCTGGACACTTTCAAGTGTCAGATGGGCGGACCCCTTAAATATATAAGGGCGGCCCCCTTAAAATTAAGGGGACCGGCCTCTATTTAAGGGGGCCGGCCATCTGATGGTGAAAGTTTCTGTGTTTTCGTTATTTTCCTCCAAAATCTGAGTCTAGGATTCTGTTTTGCACAAAATCAAGAATTGAGATATTTTGTTTGCATAATTATACTTTCAATAAAACCTCAATTCCTTTCCAAAACATTCTCACGATTAGGAAAACTCATTGTTGAATAATGATAAAAACGTTTTTCTAAAATCATGCATAATAGTCTTACTCTCGTTGTCTATAAGTATATAATCTAATGTATACTTATATATAACATTTGGAAGTAAGCAAATTTAATTCAAGGAGACTAAAGATTGTTTCTCAAGATCATTTGGTTTTAGGAAGCAATCTTTACTCCACATTTGTTTCATTTAGGCACACACTAGAACAAATTCAAGAACTTCATAGTCATATTTGTTCCATCACTAGTTAGACACTATTAGGTGCCTTTACTCTAAGATTAGTTGCCTTAGTGTACCTTTGTTGCTTAATTGATAATTTGCTTTAAATGCATGCTTGATTATATTCATATATTCTATATGCTTAATTGCTTATTAGCTTTATTTGCATGCTTAATTATGCTTAATTATGCTTATATGATTAATTGCTAGCATGTATGCTTTTCATGAAAATTAGACTATGAAAATACTTGCCTAGTTGCCTAAAGAGTTGGTCTTGCCCAAAACCAAACCACAAAACAAACACCTTTCTGAAAATACTTTGCCAAAAACCCAAACCAGGCAACCTGGATCGTCAGACATGGGCGGCCCCCTTAAATCAAAGGGGCGGTCCCCTTAAAATTAAGGGGACCGGCATAGAATTAAGGGGACCGGCCATCTGTAGCTCGAGGTTTCCTGTTTGCTTTCTGCTTTTCAGCCCATTTCACCCTATTTTGATTCCTCATTTCCCTGAATTCACAAACACCTTTTATCAACCAAATCCAACACATATTCACCTTCCATAAACACAAAATCATCACACTATAAATACCATTCACCATCATAAATGCTCATCCATTCAACAACCAAAATCACCATCATTCAACAACCATGTCATCTCCCAACAACCAAAAACCCAAGTTTTCAAGAGTTGCTAAAATCTCCGTCAAGCCCGTATGGAGAAGAAAGCTTGATACTTGTCAAAAATCATCATCCACAAATGATGTTGTCTCTAGCCAACCAATACCTAAGCCTTCAAACTACCCAAATGATACCACTCTTCTACATCACCAAGACAACCTCACAATCACACTCACCAACAAAATTCCACCTTCACCCATCTCATCTCTACCAAATGACCTATTTGAAGAAGATGCTCAACTTTAAAACAATCACCATAACTCTCATCCAAACATGAACCAAACCATTAATCAAAATCCAACCTCACCATCATCTCCTACCTCCGAACAATTAAAGTTCGTTGAAGAGCTCAAGGAAGCTCATGAGCTTAATGCTCTTCTTGCGTTGCACCTTACTCAACGCAATTTGGAACAACAACCCTCATCCACCAACTCATCACCATCAAATCATTTGTTCCATCTTAAAAATCATGTCAACAATTGCATTTGTTGTACATTTCTCCAAGAACAACATCTTTTTCTCAATGAACGTCTCACATGGATTGAGCATCTACTCACCAAAACATCACCAATATCTCCACCACCAAATTCCTGCACTCCATATCCATCACCTTCACACCTTTAAATGCATCCTCCATGTACCCATCAATAAAATCACCAATCACCCTTTTGTTACCCATGCAAGACCTCCAATTATGGCAACTCAAGTACTCTCTTAGTGTAGTCTTCTAAGACAAGCATACATGTATGCTAATGAACTCTCTTATGTGTTGCAATAAATTTATGAATGAATGTTATTGTCATTGCTATGATTTATTATCCATTGTCTTGCTTTATATGCCTTGCTTTATATGTATGCATGCTATATATATAT
>LBNU01008744.1:18949-36105 GCA_014162995.1 Artemisia annua
TACAGCATCCACTAGATTTAAGAGTAGCCTTTAGCCCTAACGATAACACTATTCCTGCGAGAGAACGATCAATCCCCCGGATATCACTTATATGCCACCTTAACACACTATAACTACATTACGGTCAGGGTACAACTGCCTGGTGGGATTGCAAGCTTCTCCGAGATATATACCTCGAGATACAGGTAAAACGTTAGTGCGTGTTGCAATTCCAATCAGCGCATCATCATATAATATATATATATGATATATATTAGTATATATATATATATAAATAGTATATATACCGCGACACGGGCTTTATTATATGGGGATTATGTTTTGCTACAACCCTTGATGTAGGCAATTAGGCTACACATCCCCTTTGTAAAAAAAACTTTAAAAATGGTAACTGTACCCCTGCAGTAAATCAACAGGGGCTGAACTTACATTATTTAAAAGATTTTACAAAGGGATGTGTAGCTAATTGGCTACACATGGATGTAGGGAAGATTTCCCCTATATTTAATTATATTACTACAAAGTTTATTTAATAATATAAACATATTATATATTTTTGAAAAACAATTTTGGTAATAAAGAAAAATGTTTTAATCATACAAAATATATGAATTCAAATTTTTAACCAAAATCAGTTAATTTTTCACTAAATAAACTTTCCCCACAAAAGACAAAAAAATCTGGCCGTTACAGTAGGCCGGCCCCCTTAATTATAAGGGGTGGCCAACTTAATTTTAAGGGGACCGGTCATGAATTAAGGGGACCGGCACGCTCCCTGTGTCAGAGTTTGTCAGAATTTTTCCCCTATAAATACCACCTTAAATCTGGTATTTTTCCTTACCTCTTGCATGAAAATTTTCAGATCTAAATCTCTCTAAACATCTTCCAAAACCCTTTGATCATTAGATTACTAATCTTTGTTTCAAGTGATTCAATCCCTCATAATCCACTATCATCTAAAGTGCAAGAGAAGAATACTCCTTCAACCTCAAGTTCAAGAAGTATTGTATATATATTGTGTATAGTACTTGTGTAGTTGTGTTGTGATTAGTGTAAGTAGTTTTAGTACTGCTAGTTGTGAATAGGAGTTGGGTAGTGAAGAAGAATAAGTAGTGAAGTAGTGTATAGTAGTGAAGTAGTTGTGTTGTGAAGAGAAGAAGTTGTGTTGTGAAGAAGAAGTTGTGTTATGAAGAAGAAGTTGTGTTGTGAAGAAGAAGAGAAGTCGTATTGTGTTGTGAGATTGGTTCTAGCTACCATTAGGACCCAACATTTAGCTTTGTGTCGTTAAGCTGGTGTAAGCGACGTTGTGTAAGGTTTTCTCCGCCATAAGGGAGCTTGTTGACATATTGAAGAAAACTCCCGAGTTAGGTGCTCGGGGAGTGGAGTAGGACGAAGAGGAGATTCGTAGCCGAACCACTATAAATCCTTTGTCTCACGGTGCCACTTTTCCAACTCTATCTCTTTACTTATTTACTTACCTTTACATTTGTCATATCATATACTTGTTGATATCGTTACTTATAATTGTGCAAATCTATTGGTGACACATAAAGTTCGAATTGGTGTTTTGATAAACAAGGTTTTTATAAATTAAAAAGACGTAAAACTATTCAACCCCCCTTCTAGTTTTCCACATATTTATTTATTTATCGTATAATTAGTTTAGTTTAAGTAATACCGTGGAGGACGGACGGGTCTTTACCCACTGCACACCCGATCCACAGCTCGTAGGAGAGCGTTTTATTGTAACTATATAAAGCCCTTCCCACACATGGGAAGGGTTTGAACTTCTCATTAATCTAATATTCATTTGTCTTTCACTTTCTCTCTCTAAGTTCCCAACTTCTCTCTTTCTCTCTCTAAACTCTTCCTCTCATTCGATCCATAATCCACAAAACCAACCATCTTATGAATTAGAATATCTTACAATTGGTATCAAGAGCCATGGTTTCATCTTTGGGACTTGATTTACTCGGATCTTAGCTTGGTTTCCTTGTGGGTCTATTTTGGTTCAAATTGTTTTATTGGTATTTCAAGTGTTGGTCTTTGTTTATGATTTAATTTGTTTAAAGGCTGTACTATAGTGTTTAGTAAGGTTATTTCAGCTGGTTGTGATGATAAGAATGCTTATTTCATGAGTTTAGGGCTAATTTTGGAATTATTCGTGGGTGTTGTTGTTGACAGTTTCTTACTATCGATTAGTACTATACCTTGTCAATATCTTATAGTGATTCGTACTCTTGGTGTCTATTTGTCTTGTTTTGGTGTGTGTGCTGGCAGGTAACCAAAAGGGAATAAAACGACAATAACATGAAAGAGACTATCCTGTCTTATTATTAGCGATTAGTTTTTTTTATATTAGCAGTTTCCTCATTTTAACGTTTAACTCTGAATAGCGATTAGCTCATTGGCTCAATCCAGCTATTAACTATTGGTCCAGCGGTTATCTCATAATATAGCGATTTGTTCTTGGTTTCTTGGTAGTGATTAGTTAGTAATCCTAACAAGTTCCAAACCAAAATCAATCTTTACAAAACGACTACTTCTTACTACTGCAAACCAACTGTCCTAATCTAAACAAGAAACGTAACGATAATCAAGATCTCACTTTAGTTTTCTTTACTATCCCTTAAGAGACTTCAAGATCGTTTAAGACATTTTCACAAGAATACCAATTCATCATTGATCGAGTTTGAAGCTAAAATTTTTCTCTTAATATACGAACCATCTTCAAAGAAAGAACAAAAGCAAGTTTGCTTCATTCTCTTTTAATTCGCATAACATATTAAGAGCCATAGTAGATAACACCATCTTAATAACAACTATAAAAAGGTTAACAAAAGATCTCAGTCCATCTCTTTGAAGAAACAATGAGTCGTTCATAGAACAATCCCACAAGAGACTTTCATCACTGATCCATTTAATGACAAGCTTACACTTCTTTTGATAATTTTTAAACTCTCTTAAAGAAAAAGAACGTATATACATAATCTTACAAGCTCTCTGAGTTGTTCTACTTGGTACACGGATCGGTAAGGATCATTTTTTTTAGAACAAGAATCATTATAGATCGATTTGAGAAGATTAACTTCTGTTTAATATACGTAAATTGAAAAGAAAGATATAAACAAAGTTGTTTCATCTCCTTTTCCTTTCGGTTTAACAATAACGAACAAAACCAATACCTTGAAGCAAGAAATCAAAAGGACGAATCACTTACTTGGTTTTTGGGGTGGCTGCATTCTGTTGATAAAAGAGAAGTGAGAAGAAAAAGTGTGACAACGATTTTTTTGGATTAGGGTTAGTGGTGCGTGCCATTAGGGTCTTAAATAGCAAATAGTTATGGTGTAAGAATTATTAGTTGTTGGGTTTTTGTTATTGAAACGTGGGCTTGGGCTTAATTCTTATATTGACTTGGGGTGGAAGATTTTACTGGGACGTGTTTGTGAAACCTGGTCGTGAGTTTTGTGTCTACTTATTCTAGTTGGAGTGCTAAATCACAAGGGACGATTTGTTTAATTTTGTACTTGGTCTACTACTCGTTTGGGATATTGGGTGAAATTATTGTCATATTCAACTTTGGTTTCAGCAGGTTGTAATAATTGTTGTTGTGTTACAATAGTTATGCTTATGTGATTTGGAGGTATTGGTATTATTTCGGTCAACAGTTGCGGTTAAGCTCCGACATCCGAGTGTGATTATTGTTTGGGTAGAGATATTTTCGGGTTTATTGAACTTCTACGGGGCTTACTCTTGAACTACTACGGGGCCTATTCGGAGTTCGATCCGCGGAACAGGGAGTATATAAAGAATTAGGGTATATAACACACAACTCACTGATCATTATACCAATCCACCAGTTGTCATAAACTCTTTCATGCAATCATCATTTCACGGTTTCTTCTTGATTTTGTAAAATCCCGCGAAAGAATCTATTTCTCGTTTTAAACCATAGAATTGTAAAATCCCGTGCATGTTCACAATCATGTCTACTAATTCAGATTATGAGATACTCAAACTGTACGACGTGATCGATGAACATAAGATTCCCAACGTAGTACAACAGACTACTGGTTTTGAATCTGAAACTACTAAAATGGAATCTTTGTGCTCTAACTCACATGAGAGTGAAGGGCAACAAGTGTTTCACTATGCAAAGGATAGTTGCATTGAACCTTTTCGACAACTTCATTCACACCTCACGGTACTTTTAGAGGGAACTGATTCAAGATGGGATTCGAACGTGCATTTGCAACACTCTTTGGTCAAGATGTTCAGACTTTCATAGACACAATGATTCTTTACTTGAATCAACTACAACAACAACTTGACCAAGGAGAATCTTCCAAATTTGGATCCATAGCTGCCCTTTGTGTACTCAACAAACAACTCCAAGTGTTCATCGAATCGAAATTCACTACGGATTATGACTACGATAGTTAGATGGCAAAAAGGTGTTTTGCTGATCACACGGGAATTGAGGTTGACATGCTCAGAGATACACTCATCCAACTCATGGGTAATGCGAAGAGGTTCATTGAGGAAAGAGCACAGCACAAACTTAAGTATGATGACAAGGTGAAGGCATCTCGGGTGCAATCATGTGATGGTATTGGTGATTCGGGTAAAGCATCGGATGTTGGGTCAGTTGTCACGATATGCAAAGGATTAGAGACTGATAAGCGTGACACTACCAGCAATACAATGACTACCGTCGCACATGATATGGATGCTGCTTTCAGACTAGTAAAAGAACAAGTGTCAAGTGCTGTGGTACCTTTAACTGATAAACATCATGTGCTTTCTAATGAACAGCAGCATATTGATCAAATTAAGCCCACTTATGACAAAAATTTGTTGGCAAAGACTGATAGCAATACCATTTCTAATTCAACAAATATGAGTCATAAAGGGGGAGAAAGTGATCAAGATGCTGAACAAAGTGATGAATCAAGTTCTTTGTTTACGGATGAGCCTTTCAAATCAAATGATATGGTTGATAAAGAAGTGTTTAATGAACTTTCAAATAGATTTCTACAACTTGAAAAACATTGTATTTCTCTTGAAATCGCAATGCAAAAAAAGGAAGAAAGTTTTCAAACTAACCAACCATGTAAAAATCCAGAACATCCTGATTTCCGTGAATTCTTTTTGATTAATGATTTGAAAGCTCAGCTAGATGCAAAAAACTTAACTATCGTCAACCTGAAAAACCGTATTACGGAGATGAATGCTATGTGTGTTGAAACTGAGACCTTGATAGATCTTTGAGCACTCTTGAATCGTTAGCAATGTTTATGTAATCACAAACACACTAATAGAAAGTCTCTAATACTTGTATTATAAAGCAGAAACAAACACAAGTAAGAACACAAAATACTAAGAACTCTTTGATCCTCTATGGATCTTTTATAAAAAACTGAAAGTTGTTTTTCAAACTCTTACATAAAATATAATAATATGTTCCTTTTATAGACAAGGAACCCTAACCCTAAACCGGTCCACAAAAAACGTATATTCTATAAACTATAGAAAATATGCATTATATTCTCCTAATAAAGCTCATGCATATCCTAACTAAATTACAAAATACGTGGTTTATCTATATTCGCAGAAACACAATACGCAGAAACTATTCTTCCGCAGAAACATATCTTCAGCAGATTCTAGCTCTTTAGCAGAATCCATCAGCAGAATCCATCAGCAGAATTCTCACTTAGCATAATTCCCAACAATCCTCCCCTAATCTTGAATTTGACCTAGTTAAGTTCAAGATTCTTGATAGATCTTAAAATTTCAGAATAAGAGGATTGAATTCGAACATCAGCAGCAAAGAATCAAAAAATCCACATCTCTATGAGTGACCAAACATTAAACTCCAGATCTTTGCAGCAACAAATGACATAATGTACATTAAAACATATTAGTTTCATACTATTCTCATCACATCCAGGTGTGTTAACTCCTATGAGAGGTGAATCATTGAAAATAATGGATTTGATGTCTCTTTACCAATAGCCATCACTACTGGAGTAGCCAAATGGTTAAGTTCGAAAACTATGGTACACTGATAACCATATGATTTTTAGTAAATCATCAACTATAAACGGATTTGAGTTGTCTTTACCTGTAGCCGTTTGCTCAGGAATAGTCAATTCTTAGGTTGAATAAATCACCTTTGGTGAATTGATTACCAGATATGGTTTTCCACAGCCTTTACCACAAGCCATATCCTTGTGGGCTAGTCAATTATTTGGAATCCAAAAGGAAAAATCCATGGTCAATTGAAAACCATTCAACTCTCAGCTATGAAGCATGGGTGAGTTGAGTACCCAATAGTTTTGAGCAAACTATTACAGCTATCAACAGATTTGACATGTCTTTACCAAAGCCGTACCCTTTGGACTAGCCAACCTTTTGATGGAATAGTCAACATCATGGTAAGTTGATTACCATAAAACAAATGTACAACAAAGTTAAGTTTTTTTTTTAATTTTTTTTTTATTTTTTTTATTTTTTACTAATAATAAGAAAATGAAATAAAATATACAACATAGAATACCAGAATCAAGTAGAAGCCTGATGTTGCATAAGCTGAGACTTGATCAACCCAATCAACTGTTCAGCATGTGTGAGATCATTTGACACTGGATTAGGAGGAACCTCCAATCTCCTTCTAAGCAATCTTTTCAGTAGTTTAGGTGACAAAGGATAATGCTGATCAGAAAACATACAAACTCTCATCCCACACTTGGTCTCAAAAACATGCACATTAGGATAAGGATAAAACCTCCGTGTATCAACCTTCCACTTATGAGAATTCTTCAAGATAGAATACCCTGTACCATTTGGAGACTGAGAATCAAACAAAACTTGAAGATCTCCCAATAAGTACAACCCTGCTCCTAGTGGTTTATGAGATGCATAATAATGTGAAGCAAATGCATAAAGAGTATTCAGATCCTGCCTATCCACCAAATGAAGTATATCTTTCAAGAAAGTAAACTCCATAGAAGACGTATCAAGCCTATAAATAGTGTTGATCTTTTCATTAGTCACCCTCCAATCTGTCAACACACTATAAGAATCCTCTTGAAAGGTTGTAGAAGACCCTATCTTGATAAATGTAGCATTATCAGCCTTGATATCCACATGCTTAGAAGATCTAGGCTTCTGAGAGGTTGACTTCCTAGATAATCTCACAGATCTTCTAATAGCAATATGTCTCTTATGAGACATCCTTTTCTTCCTCCTACCAGACACATATATCCCCATAGAAAAGGAAGGATCTACCTTTTCAGATGCACCATAGACATCTTCAGTAGGAATAGAAGGTGTAGAACCAGAAGGAATAGAAGCAAAGATACCTTGGTGATACAACTTGTCCATCTCTTGCCTAGCTCTTTTAGCTCTAGCAGCTTCTTGTTCAGCTTGCTTAGCCAGGACTGCACGATAGTTGGATAGAAATGATCTTCCTTGATCAGCAGATACAGAATAAGGAATCTCAATTGTACTCTTCTTTTCCTTTGGATCCATATCATGATCAGCAGCTATTTGTGAAGCTTCAGAAGAAACAGCTGTGATAGAAGCTTCAGAAGAAACATGAAGAACTGATGGTTGACTAGCAGATGCTTCCTCAGTAGAAATGGAAGACACTCCCTTTGCTTCAGCAGATGGTAGACTTTTAGTGGATTGTAAACCATCAGCAGTTGGCACACCATCAGCAGTTGTATCAATTTCTTCAACAATCTTGGATCTTTTGGCAGTAGGAGCAGCTAGATCATCAGCAATCCTTTTCACTTGAGAAGCTGGTTTAATTTGCTTCATAATCAAATTATACAGCCTTATCAGCTCAGAATCAGGCAAATTCCAGACTTGCTTCTTTGACAAACCAGAAGTATAAGAGCTACACTCTGATTGTAAACTACATTCCTCATATAAGTCCTCCTCTGTGCTTCAGTAGGTGGTCTATCTCTTTTTGCTTTAGCCTTCTGAGCTGCAATAGCTTTTCTCTTGTCAGCTGCATCCTTTTTCTTTTGTTGTCCAAGGGCCACTATTTGTGCAGCAAAATTGTCTCTATCAAAAGCAGCTCCCAGAATACTTTGAGCTAGAGTAGGATTGGAAGCAGCTTGCATAGTGTAAGAATCCCACTGCTCATCAGTAAAATGAATTGATTGGGCATCCAATTCTCTTTGTCTTTCAGGAGGCAAATTTGAAGTAAACTGAGCTGTAAGCTGTTGTACTAATGCCTTACTCTTCATGAGATCTTCATACTCTTTCAGCATCCTTGCCTGATCAGTTCTTTCCTTGTTAGTCACACAATCTTGACCAAGATCTTCTTCAACATATATATATTTTCCCTTGACAGAAAGATCCACATCAGGAACACTTGGAGATATCTCATCAGAAGAATCTTCATGAGAGATATCCACAATTGGAACATCAGCAGATGCATCAGGAGAAACATGTGGAGAAGAATGTTCAACATGCGCAGAAGAACCAGCAATGTTAGAGTCCAACACAACATTTTTCCCAGCAACAAATACTACTGAAGGATCTTCTGAAGATGTAGCAAAAGGTTGTGCTGGTACTGAAGCTTCTTGACTTATATCAGAGGTAATATTCACCATTGGTATCTCAGTATCAATGTGATCATCAACAACAGCACTTAAATCCTCAACAGCACTTTGTACTCCAAAAGACTCCATGGATGCCTTGTTCAAATACTGTCTACGCCTCTTTCTCTTAAACTGAATAGTCTCCTTTTGTTTTGAGGATTCAACAGCTTTTGGAGAAGGAACATCAGCCATTTGAGCCACTTCAGCCAACAATCCAAGAGGATCCATTTGCCTTTCCTCTTGTTCTTCATCAGAAGAAACCACAAAGCTTCTTTTCCTTTTCTGCCCAAGTTTTGCTTCTAACTCCTGAACCTTATTGTTTAAAGCTTCAATTTCAGCACCAAGAGAAGATTTGGTATCTGAAAGCTCCTTTCTCATCTCTGCAACCTCTTTATTATTCCTGTTAAGCAATTCATATACAGTTGTGAGAGTAATAGGCTCCTCAGCTCCACCAGCAGATTGCTCAGTGGTAACGGGAGCATCATTGGGCCTTTCAGGAGAAATAAGCTCAAATATAGGAATACTTTCATTCAAAGGCTCTCTAACAGTACTAGGTGTGGGCAGTCTAATAATCTTACGTTCAAAAGGTATAGGTACTTGTGTACCAAGAGACTGAAGGGTCTCTTCAACCTCAAGAACTTGCTCATCAGGAGCAATAGAGATAGGTGGTGTGGGAGGTCTAGGTGAGATGGGTGATGGTAGAGGCTGATCAGGAGAAGCATTTGATGCTTCAACAGTAATGGAAGGACCCTCATTAGTGGCAACTGATGGATTACCATCAGCAGCAACACTGGGAGATGATGGTTTACCATCATCAGCAGGATGTGGAGAGGGTGGAGCACCAGCAGCATTACCCTCACCAGCATCATTATTGCCTTGTGGCAACATAGCTGACAATAGAGGGTGAAATGCTCCTTCATAATTAGTTCTCATAGAAGCAAAAATTTTCTTTGTGAGTGCTCCTATGGGACATAAAGTTCTTTCTTGGGTTGTTATGCCTAAAATAATTTGTAAAAACCTAGGGTACATTAAAAACTTATGCCTTTTCCTTTAAATATTTTCAATCATATTATCAAAGATAAACTTAGAAAAATTATAAGTTAAACCCTTTGAGAGACATACTATACCACAAGCCAATTTGGTAGAAAACTGATCCCATCCTCCTGACTTGTTGCTGATACACTGAAGTAAGGTGTGCACCAAAAATCTCCACATAGGGCAAAACTGATTCTTGTGCCACATGTCTGTTGCAGTACTTTGGTAGCCAACATCTCTTAACCCAGCAAGTATTTCTACAGTGTTGGTATGATAGGCACCACCTTCATCATCCAAACGTAGTTGTGTCCTTATTAACGATTTAGTCACCACATACTCTTCTCCATCAATGATTGCTACTATCTCTGTGTCAGACCTCTTGGTTGCAGATGCCCAAAATTGTCTAACCAATGATTCATATATCACATTGGGAGAACGTGTCAAAGCATAATGAATCTTGGAACGCTGCAAAAACTCCACCATAGGATCATATTGCTCATGGCCTTTTGTCTTAGTTAGAAAAGCAACCTTGTTATGATGTTCCTTGAATTGAAGAGATGCCATGTGAAGATTTTGTGATGAGCGGTTATGAATTAATCAAGTGGGAAATGGGTTTAAATTGGGTGATGACGGAATGAGTTGGTTTGGGCAAAGTGATTCGAATTAGGTTATAAAAGGAAGTTACCCAATCATGGTCAATAATATCCGAACAAATTGTTGACCATATCTGACGTGTAAAATAAATTCATCAAATTTCAAAAGTAACCCTTCAGCAGAATCAAGGGTCAATCTGCTGATGAAGAAGTCAATCAGCAGATTCACTTGTAAAATATCTTCAGTAAATATCTGGCGTTTTACTGTGCCATCCGTTACGCATTAATTACCATCAATCCTTGACTTTGCCTATAAAATATCCCCAAATCACTCGATATATACCCCCAATTATCATCAAACCCTAATTTATCAATAACCCCACAATTGCCATCCCAAATCATGTCATCAAAACCAGAAATCATCGATCTAACCTCCTCCTCTTCATCATCATCATCCAGTGATGGTTGGAACACTTACTTTCCACCCATTGCTCGACCATGGACGCATCAAGTAACCACACACCAAGAAAGTAAGAAGAGACAGAGTTTGGGGGAACCAAGTCAAGCCCCCAATTCTGCTGAGTCTGTTTCTTCTGAAGACTCACATCCCTTGCTTCCTTACCCAGCATCAGATAGAGAATGAAGATCCATCTTTCATTCCTCCTCCTACTCCCAAAAGAACTCAGTTACCACCCTCTTCTTCGTCCATCCAATTGGCTTCTTCTTGCTCTCGAACAAGGACCATAGGGGCCAATTCATCTTTACAACCCTCTTCTTCGCCATGGTCAAGGAAGTCTAACCCTCCTCTTCCAAAATCACGGGAAGTAGTGATTGGTCTTCCTGCTCCAGGGTCTGGTGCTTCATACCATGGAAGCATGGGAAAAGGCAAAAAGATAGAGGTGATGGAAAAGGGAAAGGGGAAATGGAGTAGAAGACTGTGTGATGTTGCCAGGGACCAAACATAGGTTCTTGAGCATCATCAACGTTTTCATCAATCCATCCTTTTCATCTTTGTCTTCAACATTTGTAATAGATGATAGGATTTTAGGATTTGTGTAGTTGAATATGTATAGGAATGGTCTTTAATTACTTTTGAAGTTGTTTGTAAGCTGTAACTTGTTTCTTGAATGAATGAACAACTTGAATTTATCTTTCAATGCATTTCTTGTCTTTCTCTTCAGTAGAAATAATGAACATCACATGTATTCCACTTCAGTAGAAACAATGAGAATCAGTTGTATTTACTTCAGTAGGAACAATGAAAATTTCTTTTATCCTTCTTCAGTAGAAACAATGAGAATCAGTTGTATTTACTTTAGTAGGAACAATGAAAATTTCTTTTATCCTTCTTTAGTAGAAACAATGACTTCATCAGGAGAAACAAACTTTAGCTTTCAGAACCTTGTTCCAAACAATCCAAACCAGCAATTACACACAGCTGTATTCTGTAAAACAGACACATAGTAGCAAACCAAACAAACAAACTAATATGCTAAGAAACACATTAGATGGTTAGTNTTATCCTTCTTCAGTAGAAACAATGAGAATCAGTTGTATTTACTTTAGTAGGAACAATGAAAATTTCTTTTATCCTTCTTTAGTAGAAACAATGACTTCATCAGGAGAAACAAACTTTAGCTTTCAGAACCTTGTTCCAAACAATCCAAACCAGCAATTACACACAGCTGTATTCTGTAAAACAGACACATAGTAGCAAACCAAACAAACAAACTAATATGCTAAGAAACACATTAGATGGTTAGTGTTAGCAACCTAAAATATACAATATTTACAATAACAATCAATCCTCCCCTGAGGCATATGCCTCCCATCAAACTTTGCATTTAAGGGTTAACCATCCCAATGTGGACAATTAAGTGTTGAAACCTAGGTCCATCAAAAGCTTTAGTCAACAAATCTGCCACATTATTATCTGTGTGAATCTTAACCACTTTTATCAAATGTTTTTCATATGCATCTCCTATAAAGTGGTGCCTAATCTCAATATGCTTTGTTCTATTGTGAAAAACTGGATTTTTAACAATGCATATGGTACTTTGATTATCAATAAAGATTGTGGTATTCATGAAATTAAACCCATAATCCAGCAACTGATTCTGTATCCAAAGTACCTGCCCACAACAATTGGCAGCAGCAACATATTTTGCTTCAGTAGATGAGGTAGCAACTATTGTTTGTTTCTTGCATTGCCAAGAAAGCAATCTTCTTCCAAGAAATTGGCAACCTCCAGTTGTGGACCTTCTATCCAAATTTGCACCAGCATAGTCACTATCACTATATGCTTCCAACTTGAAAGGGGATTCTTTTGGGTACCAAAGACCTAGGTTAGGTTGGCCTTTGAGGTACTTGAAGATCTTTTTGACTGCATTCAAGTGAGAAGTAAGTGGTGTAACTTGATGCCTTGAACAAGCACTCACAGCAAATGTAATGTCAGGCCTTGAAGCTGTTAAATACATCAATGAACCAATCATGGATCTGTATAAGTGAACATTCACAGCAAGATCTGGTTCAATTTTGTTCTTTGGTTTAGGAGCTTCATAAGGTGTAGTAGCAGTTCTGATACATTCCATGCCAAACTTCTTCAAAATGTCCCTCACATATTTATCTTGACTAATAAATATACCATCTGGTTTCTGCTTAACTTGTAGACCCAAAAAGAAAGTAAGCTCCCCCATGGCACTCATCTGAAACTCACCCTTCATTAAATTCTCAAATTCCCTGCACCAAGCTTCATTAGTGGAGCCAAAGATAATGTCATCCACATAAATTTGCACAAGTATAATATCCCTGGAATTCTTCTTAAGGAAGAGTGTTTTGTCAATGGCACCCCTTCTGTATCCATGCTTCAGCAGAAATGCTGAGAGTATAGCATACCAAGCTCTTAGTGCCTGATGGAGGCCATAAAGAGCTTTGACAACCTTATAAACATAATCAGGATGATCTAGGTCTTCAAAACCTTTGGGTTAAGTGACATAGACTTCTTCTTCAATCTTACCATATAGGAATGCACCTTTCACATCCATCTGATAAAACATAAAGCCCATATAAGATGCATAGGCCAAGAAAATCCTAATGGCCTCTACTCTAGCAACTGGTGCAAAAACCTCATCATAATCTATCCCTTCTTCCTGCCTGAACCCCTAAGCTACCAGCCTTGCTTTGTTTTTGACCACTATACCCCTTGCATCCCTTTTATTCTTCAAAATCCATTTTGTCCCAATTGCATACTTCCCATTTGGTAGAGGAACCAATATCCACACTTGCTGATTCTTGAATTGTAGCATTTCATCTTGCATTGCTTCAAGCCAACTTGGATCTGTAAGAGCTTGTGGGACACTGGTTGGTTCCATTTGAGAGAGGAAACAAGCAAACAGACAATGTTGAAAGTCTGTGTGATTGTCTCTTTGTTGATTTGAGACATAGGAAATAAAAGCAACTTCTCCATACTTAGTTTGTTTAACTGTGCTTCTAATTTTAACAGGGTCTTTAGGATCACCAATAATATTTTCCTGTGGATGTAGAATATTTATCCTTTTCGTTGCATTGGGTTTGACAGCAATTATGGTATCAAGATTGGTCATTGTTGGTTCAAAAACACTGTCATAGGAAGATGAGGTGAAGATGCCAGCTTTGGGTTGATGATTACCAAGATCTGAAGGACTTGGAAATCTGGTATATGGTTCTCCAAAGTCTGTGGACACCTTGGTAGAAATGGGAGTATATGCAGCAGGATTGTCAGCAGATATGGTGATGTCAGGAGAAACAGATGAACTGTCAGTAGAACTGTCAGCAGTATCCTGGTTTCCACTAACTGCTTGTGCTGATTGTCTAAGGAGTGCTTCAGTATCTTTTGCAAACTTCTCACCAAGCCTCTCAGCTTCTTGAGTGGCTGCATGCTCTTGCTTCTTGAGTCTAGCAAGATCCTCTGCATATTGTGACTCTTCTTCATTCTTATCAGGAGAATCTTTTGCACCACTACCTACAAACTGGTTAGGAGGAAATGAAGGTACAACAATGGTTTGTTCATCAAGCTCAGACTCATCTTCTGAGTCATCATCTAGGACACCTGCATTGTTAGAGGGAGATTCTTGTGTACCTGCAGATTGGTTAGCAACAAATCTAGTATAAGCCAAATAATCTGTTAAGTAATCCAGGTCAAAATACCAAGCATGACCTTGACCTTGAACATTAGTCTTTTCTTCTAGATATCTCAGGTTAAGAATCTCCTCTATCCTTTTAGCATTCAGATTATATACCCTATATGCCTTACTATGAACTGAATATCCCACAATGTACCCCGCATCAGCTTTTCCATCAAATTTCCCAAGTGGATCACTAGTGTTCAAAATGGTCACTTGACATCCAAAAGGTTTGAGGTAATGAATAGAAGGAAATTTCCCAGTGAGAAGTTCATAAGGTGTCTTGAAATGAGGTCTAGTGATAGATACCCTGTTCAAAACATAACAAGCANCAAATCTAGTATAACCCAAATAATCTGTTAAGTAATCCAGGTCAAAATACCAAGCATGACCTTGACCTTGAACATTAGTCTTTTCTTCTAGATATCTCAGGTTAAGAATCTCCTCTATCCTTTTAGCATTCAGATTATATACCCTATATGCCTTACTATGAACTGAATATCCCACAATGTACCCCGCATCAGCTTTTCCATCAAATTTCCCAAGTGGATCACTAGTGTTCAAAATGGTCACTTGACATCCAAAAGGTTTGAGGTAATGAATAGAAGGAAATTTCCCAGTGAGAAGTTCATAAGGTGTCTTGAAATGAGGTCTAGTGATAGATACCCTGTTCAAAACATAACAAGCAGTACTTACTACTTCAGTCCAAACATTGTGGGTAACTTAGAGTCTGCAAGCATTGATCTTGCTACCTCTATTAAGGTCCTATTCTTTCTTTCAGCAACCCCATTTTGTTGTGGGGTTCTTGGATTGCTATAGTCCCTTTTTAGCCCTTTAGAGTTACAAAGCTCTATCAAAACAGCATTCTTGAACTCTGTCCCATTATCACACCTAATACCTTTAACCTTTTTGTTTAGCTGGTTTTCAACACGGGTAACAAATTCTTTTAAAATTTGAGATGTTTCATCTTTAGTTTTCAAAAAGAATACCCAACAAAACCTGCTATAATCATCAGTGATTACCAAACAAAAGTACTTATGATCAATAGTTCTTACTTGAGTTGGACCAAAGAGATCCATATGCAGCAACTGAAGAGGTTCTGAGATAGNAATACCTTTAACCTTTTTGTTTAGCTGGTTTTCAACACGGGTAACAAATTCTTTTAAAATTTGAGATGTTTCATCTTTAGTTTTCAAAAAGAATACCCAACAAAACCTGCTATAATCATCAGTGATTACCAAACAAAAGTACTTATGATCAATAGTTCTTACTTGAGTTGGACCAAAGAGATCCATATGCAGCAACTGAAGAGGTTCTGAGATAGTGCTCATAGCTGTAATTGCTTTGTATGAGCCTCTATGTTGCTTCCCTTTGTTACAGGCAACACAGTTGTGCTCATTGGTGAAAACTTTAGAAGGAAGTCCTTGAACTAGACCAAGTTTAGAAAGCTTGTTGATGGTATTGAAATTCACATGAGCCATCCTTCTGTGCCATTTTGTAGATTCATCCAGGGATACTTTAGCCACCAAGCAAGTTAGATCACCTTCAGGTTGGACATCATTCATGTTGAATGTGTATAAATTGTTGTTCCTTGGAACTCTCAGCATAATTGATGTATCTTCTGGAAGTTTGAAGTCTTTAGAGAGTACAAGACATTCATCCTCAGAGAAGAATACTTTGTTCTTTGTGTCAAAAATTTGTGATACTGAGAACAAGTTGAAGTGTTGCAGTTCCTTTACATAATACACATTCTCAAAATCCAATTTTGGTGTTCTAATAGTTCCTTTCCCTGTGATTCTACCATCACCTCCACCAAAAGTCACATTGCCTCCACCTTCTACGGGTACAAAATCAATCATCTTTTCTTTGTTTCCTGACATGCTCCTAGAACAACCACTATCTACTATGCCAATTTCTTTACTCTTCAGGGGATGATCCTACAACAACAACAAAAAAATATACAAAATATAAGTACACTTTGGAGACTCAAGTCATTACTGACTTGAGCTTGCCTTTTGGATCATAATAGTTAGGTCATGTAGATGTACAAGATCCACCATTGTTCTTGGACCTTGTTTTATAGTTATGTCCCTTATTAGTCCAAGAACAACCTGCTGAGGGCTTAACAGCAGAATCCCATGGTGCCCTCTCCCCATATACATTGGGTGATAATAACTAGGCCAAAAACCATTCGAAAAGTAAGAATTATTAGGTCAATAGAATGGGCTAGCAACTTGTCTTTTTCTACTGGGTTGAAAAGGTCTATCAGCAGAAATAGGTGTATCAGCAGGAACTGATTGATCAACAGAAGCTGATTGATCAGCATAATTGGATCTGCTGGTTGAGTGAGTTGCTTGTGGAACATAAGAGGGTATATCATGGACATGTTTCCACATTGGTCTAGGTCTCTTCTGACTAGCACATACACCCATTCTTTGCTCATGAAAATTACAATCCTTAATCAAATGAGATTTACTTCCACAAACAAAACATTTCTTCTTTTTAGAAGATTTATTATAAGTGAAAGATGTTCCATGAAAAGCATTCAAACCACAAACATTGATAGAATTTTTTTTGACAGAATTAAAATTATTGTTTGGCAAAGAATTAAATAACAATTCTTCAGAGCAAACTGTCTATGACTTTAAATCATCAGCAACAACTCTAACAGGCTTGTATGGACACTTGGGTGAAGGCTTGGGTGAGGTCTTGGGAAGGTCTGACTTGTCACTTGAATCACAACTTGTATA
>LBNU01008744.1:36650-77167 GCA_014162995.1 Artemisia annua
CGCAATGCAAAGTCCGAGATCCTTACCTCCATCTTGGCCAAGTAATTCATTGCACTCAAAGAAGGGCTGACATGATGTCTTTTTTGATGATCTATACAACAAGCTCAAACTCTTGAGCCAAGTGTCCAGAGTTTAATTCGTTCTCCACTCCCATTACCAGCTATTCTGTTGCTCCACCTCAAATTATGCCTCAATTTCAAGCCCAATTTCCTCAGGCATCATCTCATTACCCACCACCAAATTCAAAACTCATGATCATAGTGATGGCGTGGGATTGATGACACGCAACATGTTTTTCCTTCATCAAGGGATCTTGAAAAGCTTTGCAATCCCACCAGGCAGTGTACTGGTCGAGTGTAGTAAGTTAGTGTAGTGTACATACGGGCGTGATGATCGTTTCTCTCACAGGAATAGTGTTCGTTAGGATAGAAAAAACTACTCTAAAAGGTCTAAAGTGAAGGAGATTATTTTGTGTTTTTGTATTTTATGGAAAGCAGTAAAATCTCGAGGTTTGGGTGGGTGTCGAATTATGCTTGTCAAACTAACCCAAACTACAATGCAATTAAAATAAAATAACTAAACTATTGTGGTTGTGGAACTCTATGATGGAGCGAACAGATGTGTTTACTTAGATTTCCTTACTTCCCTAAGTAGTCTTCTTACGAGTTCCAACTCTTATTTGGTGCTATGTCTTTACGTTTGCAGCGGTTCTGTGTGTGATGGCTTATATGACAAGTCGTGCCGGTGTTACTCATTTCATTCAAAATATGATTCGGGTAGCAAGTACATATCTCCTCAATTCATGTGTCTCCATATGTTATCCTCTTACCAACTATGCGTTATCGCCGATTAATCTAATTCATAGGATTTGTAAACAGTGTGTCAATTTGTGTGCTCAGTGTGTTATATCGTATTACTACCTTTAAGTTATTTGTGAACTCGTCGTCACGCAGTACGTATACATGTACTTACGACGTTCCATAGACATTTCCGTCCACTAAATTCCCGTATTTCACAGTTTCTGTAACAGCATAAGGAACAATTGTGCAATCTTCATTGTCTGGCCTGGCCTTCAACTGATTCAGTTGACTCAAGATCTTGTAGAACTTGTCATATCCCTTGTGGATACCTTCTTCCTTGGTGATCTGAAACTCTTGAAACTGCTGCTTGAGCATTGATTTCCTCATCCATCTGGACTCCTCATTCCCACCAAACCTAGCTTTTATGGCCATCCAGATATCCTTTGCATCAGTCATGAAGTGAAAGTCGCCCAAGTGATCCTCTGGTATAGCCTGAAGGAGAATAGTTCTGACTTTACTTTCCCTCTGCACAGCTAGAATCTCTTCAGCAGTTGTAGGATCAAGATGGTACATCCTTCCTTCTTGATTAGTTCCAGTCCTCTTCGTGCTATTACCTTTAAGGACCACCTTCCAAAGATTGTAGTCAATATTGGTGATCCAGTTCTGCATCTTCATAGCCCAAAGTTCATATTCTTCTTTCTTGAGGTAAGGGAATTTTGCATTACTGTTTGTGAGATTCAGTTGTTGTAAGGATGTGGTGTTTTGAATGTGTGTAACTTCTGTCTCATTGTCAGATCCAGGCATGATGGTTGGTTGTTTTGGTTATGGGTGTGTAAAAAGATGATGTTCTTAGTATCACAAAGACTCTCCCGAGGCTCTGATACCACTTGTTGAAACTGAGACCTTGATAGATCTTTGAGCACTCTTGAATCGTTAGCAATGTTTATGTAATCACAAACACACTAATAGAAAGTCTCTAATACTTGTATTATAAAGCGGAAAAAAACATAAGTAGGAACACATAATACTAAGAACTCTTTGATCCTCTATGGATCTTTTATAAAAAAACTAAAACTTGTTTTTCAAACACTTACATACAATATAATAATATGTTCCTTTTATAGACAACGAACCCTAACCCTAACCGTTTCACAAGAAACGTATATTCTATAAACTATAGAAAATATGCATTATCTTCTCCTAATAAAACTCATGCATATCCAAACTAAATTACAAAATACGCGGTTTATCTATATCCGCAGAAACACAATACGCAGGAACTATTCTTCCGCAGAAACATATCTTCAGCAGATTCCAGCTCTTCAGCAGAATCCATCAGCAGAATCCATCAGCAGAATTCTCACTTAGCATAATTCCCAACAATGTGTAATGAAGTTAAGGCTAAACTTGATAGTGATCTTATTGCAACTAGAAATGTTGAATTGGAACTTAATGTGGCTGAATTACTTTTGGAAAATGAGTCTTTGAAAAAGCATTGTAAAAACCTGAATGAGTCAATCAAAGAAACGAGAACTAAGTCGATAGAACAAACAACCTCTTTTACTGCCAAAAATGATGAATTCAAAGCTCAACTCCATGAAAAGGGTTTCACAATCACCGCACTAAAACACGAGCTAAGAAAAGCAACAGGGAGTAGCGTAAACACTAAGTTTGCAAAACCATCAATCTTGGGGAAACCTGTTTTTCAATCGAATAGAAACAATCAGTTGTTAGGCAACCGACTGCGTTTAGATCTGAACGACCAAAATTTTCAAAAACACGGTTTGCCTCCCAAGTTGATGCGGAACAAGTTTTGACAAAACCAGTCACTCCACATTATTTGCCCAAGATAACTGCTTCTAGTTCTGTTAAACCTCAAAAAGTAGCTACTCCCACTCCCAGTTCCTTTAGGATTAGTTTAAGAACAAAGTTAAAACCAAGCATTAAGATTCAAAACTCTTATGATATCAATGACTTGTGCAAGAACTATGATCTAGAAAAGGCCAGGAAAAAGGCACTACTTCAAAAGGATGGTATCTTAGTCTCACACCCTTGTAGAATGCCTCCTAGTTTATTGAGCAACATTTCTAAGGTTCTACCTGCGAAGTCTAGGATTTATTGTAAGTCATCATCAATGCATAAGAAGCAAAACATACCTAAAACTTCTCCTAGGTGGATATAAGCTGCTAAATCTTTGGAGACTGGGAATATTGATAAGTCTTCCACTATGCATAAGAAGCTTAGTAATCCTAGACCTTGCCATTAGTGGATTCCAACTGGTAGAATTTTTAAGCACGTTGGACTTAAGTGGATACCTACTGGAAAGGTGCTTACTGATGGCAATGCCATAGTTGATCGTGAAACCCCCAAGGGTTTAGATACTGATGTCACTAACCCATATATGCAATCATGTTTGTAATGTTAGTGCAGGTAGTCCTTACTCAGCTGCAGGTACATCAATCATTCACTACATGAGAAGACTCAAAGTCTGGAGGCCTAAACCTAGCATATCTCTTGCTTCAGGAGGTCTGTAAAGTCAATGTTGATGTATGTGTGATAATGACGTTTGAACACTTTAGTTTAAGCCTCGTTCTTCAACGACTATGATGTTTGAACACAACGGTTCAAGCCTCATTCTTCAACGACTATGAAGTCTGTTCTCATCAGTTCAGGTCTCGTTCTTCAATGAATATGATGTTTGAACACCACAGTTCAAGCCTCAGTCCTCAAATGTCAACATTATTGCGTCTGTCAACTTTACTTCAGGCCCCGTTCATCAAAGGAGAGAAAGGTGTACGATTCAGTGCACCTTATCTTTGGAAGAAGAGAAATCTTCTTAGTTTTGACCATTCTCAACAACATGCTTCATGCTTTCTCCATGCTCATTCAGTCATCAAGTGGATCTACTTATCTTTCATCAAATTCTTATTCACTTGTTCAATCAAAAATGGCAAACTTCGTATGCAATTTTTGAGGGGGAGAAGGGTGAATAAAATACATGATTGATTGTATTCTTTTTCACATGCTCAATCAAAAATGGCAACCTCGCATGCAATTTTTGAGGGGGAGAAGTGTGAATAAACTACATGATTGATTGTATTCTTATTCACTTTCTCAATCAAAAATGGCAAACTTTGTATGCAATTTTTGAAGGGGAGAAGGGTGAATAAACTACATGTTGATTGATGTTGAAGAATGGTTATACGACTCTCCTCCAACACCTAATGTTCTACTTACTAAGGATGACTATGATTTATGTTTGATGAATACTTCCAAGCCTCAACGAATGTTGATCATCTAGTTCCTGAAGCTCTTGCTCCGGTTTCTGCTGCTGACTCAACTGGTTCACCTTCCTCAATCTCCATTGATCAAGATGCACCATCTAGAAGTATTTACTCAAACTACTCAAGTAACCCCATCTCTAGTTATTCCTCAAGGTGTTGATGATAACTCTCATGATATTGAAGTTGCACACATGAATAATGATCCAGTCAGTGGTTCTGCAATCACAGGTTGTTGTTCCTTCCAATGTGTATTCAGTATATCAACCACAAGAACATAATGGTAAATGTCATCTAAAACATGGCATAATGGCTAAGAACTTGGATATGGAATGTCAAGTGATCACAGAGTTTATTTGGTATCCCTTAATTGCGATTGAAGTGTGTTTTCTGAAGGCGTCTACTTATTTCATCATCGAAACTTCATGTATAGATTGATGACTTGCTTGAACTCTTAAAGTTTATGATTGGGACTTGGATTATCTAGTTATTCCTGATGGTAGGAGTTACATTGTAGTACTCACGGGTTATAGCTATCACTTCAAGGAGGTACATTGTAGTGCACTGTGTCACATGCAGATGCGGATGTGGATAGTCTCAATAGTTGTTGTACTTATTTTGGCTCTTTGTTGAGTGTCTCGGGTACTTAGAGGGTTTCTTCTACATCGTTCTTGAATCAACAATAGTGCAATCTTAAGTAACGAATTTGGGGAATTCTACTTCAGTTTCAAGTTTGGTATATCGGGTTTACTTCTTCAAGTAGTCACTTCAAATAGCCTATATAAGGGTTGATAATGATAGTCATTAGAGAGTTTTTGAAGCAATTGATTCTCACATAATACATCTGAGCCAATATTGATCTTCTCTCATGATTTCAAGTGTAATGTGTTGCTGATTCTGAGGTATCAAAACCAGCAAGGGGGAAGGAGACATACATCTGAACGCTCAACGAGTACACGTGATGAGCTTTATATTTCTTAACTGAAGATATTCCGGGAAGACAAATGTCACAACCGCAAAGACAATCAGTGTCTTAACTCATTTTCTTGTGTATTAATCCATCTTCTTAGGGGAAGCGGTCTCTTGATAACTTGTGGCAAGTATTACTTCAGCTTTCAGTGGGAAGAAATGTGAGAAGAATAGTTGGAGAAGTGAGATTATATTGCTTATTGACATTTTCATCCGTGCTGATAAGATTTATGGTAAAGTGCTTCTGGTTAAAGCTTCATGTACACAATGTTATGCTGTTTCCGATGAGATCGCAACCATCATGGGAGAGATATATGTACATCAGGGACGCACAACAGGTTCACGTGATCGAGCTTAATCAAACACTCACGGAGTTGATATCCGCAGATATGATCAGTGCTTCAACCTGTTACTTTGGTGGTATCGTTTCAAATTGTGGTGGGTACATGTATACAATATGGGTTTGGTTGTGGTATGTTTTGTTGTGGTGGGTTGTTGGGATCAAGGATATTACCACCTTTCATGATGTCGGATGGTAATGGTTACGAACAAAGACACGAAGATAAAAAGATAGACTAAAGAAACCCTAGAAAAATAAAATAAAAATCTCACTAAAAAGGATTCTAACGAGTAGACCTAAGTAAAAATAAATTTTTAACCTAATCAATAACTATTCCCCGGCAGCGGCGCCAAAAACTTGATGCGTGGGTTTTGCAACCTTTGCACTTAGGTTTTACCTCTCAAGGGATCTTGAGAAGCTTACAACCCCCACCAGGCCGTGTACCTGACCGATGTAGTATAGTGAAGTGGCAAGTACCGGGGGATTGATCGTTCTCTCGGGGAATAGTGTCGTTAGGCTTGAAAAGCTACTCTAATTAGGTCAAAGGGTTGAGGGATGATTCTTTTTGTATTTTTATGTTTCATGAAAGCAAGTAAAAATCTCGGGTTTTTGGAAGAGTGGGCGGAATTATTTGCTAGCCAACTTACCCAATTAACTACTTTTGCAAATAAAATAAAATAACAAGAGAAAGTAAATGGTTGTGAAACTTATATGAGAGAAAAATGTGTTTACTTAGATTTCCTTACTCCCTAGCTATCTTTTACCGGTAAATTGGTTTGTTGTAATTTTGTGGATGACGGGTTGTATTCCTTTAAACCATTCGTAGGGCCTTGTACGATCTTCCCTAACTCTATAAGCTCCTACTTCACTCCTATGTTGAGCCGACTAAAAGCTCCTAACATGGGATCACTAGAATTCGCTTATGCATTAAATACAACCATATAATCGTAGTACACATCCGATTCATGTTTCTTAAGACGTTCAAGCAAGTTACCGTATAGGAGGTTAGCCAGTTTTCTTAAGCCTAACATGGACTTCACCCACCCACAACAATCACAAACAAACCAACAACATGTAATCAATAGCTAGGTTTCATTAGAGTTAAGCAAACACAATAAAGACCTAGCCTAGCATGTTAATTAAAAGACAAGCATAAGATATAATCAAACAACACATAGACATATTGATTGATTTGGAAGAAGACTTATCTTTTATTAACCATCAAGGTCTCAAGGGTGAAAAACCCCTGAAAATACAGTAAAATACGAGCTATGGTTTATCCCTAGGGTTCTCCCAAAAGTTGCACACTTAATGAATTAAAATTAGATGAATATATATAGATTTTACAATCTGAAGGCGTCACGTTATAGAGTGTGACGGCGTCACCTCGCCGCCAAAACTCTTCTCGGATTGCTTAGATCCACTTCTGACGCCGTCCCTCTTTAAAATCTTCTGGGCCATCTCCCTTTGTGCTAAAACGTGACGGCCTACATCCAATTACACGTGACACCGTCACGTGTTAAATCTCCAAAATCTTTCTGGGGCGTCTAGTGCAAAAATCATCCACCTTGTTGTCAAAGAGTGACGCCGTCACCTGGTAAAGCGTGACGCCGTCAGGTACAATTTCCAGTATATTTTGAGACTTTGTCGTTTTCTTCACTTTTATGCTCCAAAACGTCCAAAGTACCTAAAATGACAAAAGGAACGACTTAGGGCAATATTTTATTAAATAATTATGGATTAGGGCTTAAATTACCCCTTAAAAGCGTAACACTTTTCGCCTCATCAAATACCCATACACGTGAGATTTGCTTGTCCTCAAGCAAATGCGCTTTTACTCCAATCAAAATATGAGCTAAGGGTCATTTAACACTAATATAAAAGTAATTACAACAAGTAGTTATTCCACCCTAGTCATAAAAAGCACGGAAATCATACACTAGCACCTCACAAATAGTGTTTGGATACTCTCATCTCTCGGGTGTTATAAACCTATATAACTAAATGGAAATGGAAGAAATATCACTCAATACCTGTCATAGAAAATAGATTACCATAGGCTTGGGAAAGGATCGAAAACCTCCTCCACTAGGCGTAAGCACCTAAGATAAACTATCAAAGAGGGCTTTTCAAAGGTTGTAACGTTAGGTGTAGGGATATGATAAACACGGTTTGTTGGAATAAAGGGTATTTGTAGTGGTAGCGAGTTAATTATCTTGATCAAATACATGCACAAAGTGGCGTTGCTAAGCCAAGACTCGACTCGACTTAAGCTAATAAGAAAATAACATAAACATAAATAAAGATAAAATGAAACGGGATGGTAGTCAGTATGTTTTTTCTACTTTTCTTTTTCCAATTTTTTTTTCGTTTTTCTTGTTTTTTCTATTTTTTTATTTATTTTATTTATTTATTTTTTCCCATACACTCTTACCCTACCATCCAAAATAATACATCAAAGGGGCCTCGGTTCTCCCCTTACACTTGAACTTTTACATACTTTACAATTAACTATTCTAATGACTCGAATTAAGATAATTGAAAAACTTGGAGTACTTTAAAATATTAACGCACATATGGGGGTAATAATTGACTTCTTCCCCATTACTCCATTACATTAGTACTTTACCCATGAGTCCCAGTCGTCCCAAAACAATATGTACAAGGATATGACTCGACTTAGCAACCATGTAATCAATAAGACAATTAACTAAGGGTTTAAACAAATGTTGTCACAATAATCCACTAAAGGTGAGTGCATACAAGGTAGGTTAAGGCGATTTGGGTGTACATTTGGTTGGATTGTAAACAAATTCTTCCTTTAAGTAAAATGCTTAAAGTTAGAAACGAAAAGATAGGCTCTGAGGGGTGTACTAGGGGTATCGTGTACTAAAAATGAGTACAACGCTAAGGTGTGGGAGAATTACTTGACCAATGAAGTCAATGTATTTATAATGCGGGTGTAAAACATGGGTTATCCTAATGCCTCTTATCATGTAGTAAATCTAACTACACGAATGTAGTCTCACTTGTGGATTTGGGATGGTCACTAACGCAAGTTCTAGAATCTATAAGCTACCGGTACACACACAAGCATCAAAAATGAATGCTTTTCATAACAATTCTAGGGGTGAACCTCACATATTTGGGGGAAAATTTTTGAGTGGTATGCTTTTTGTGCTAGTCATACAATTCCCTATTCATGAGACGCTTATTAAGACTAAAGTTTCACTCCTATATGTTGTAAAAAATTTTAAATTTGGCACTAAAATTGCCCTAACAAATATTTCTATCGGTTTTATTACACATCTACCATTAAACAAACAAAAATCAAGCGTAATTGCATTTTCTAAAGTGTCTTCATTTACCCCCTTACACTTAAACCGAACATTGTCCCCAATGTTCACATAAAAGATGTAAAAGTAAAGAAAATAAAAGAATGAAACAAATACTCCCCTGATTCATTTGATGTGGATCATGTGGTAACATGGTTAGGTCTTTTTCCAAGATGATGTAAAAGCTTCAACGTCAACTTGATGTCATGAACTTGATTCCATGTTCATCTTCCTGTCTCATGTAACCTGTTAAACCTGAGAAAACAATTTAGGCAACCCTTGCATAAAATCGGCGGCAAAATCTATATAGGGATATAATTCTTGTGGAATGAAAGTTTTGCAGATTCCTGGAATTAAGGATGCAATAATTTTTATAATCCGGCAGAAAAACTAAATTTTTTAAAAACCTTTTTTTTTCAGGAATCAGTACCTGACGCCATTAGGTTTTAAAGCCTGACGCCGTCGGAATTGATCTGACATAATTCTTATGTTTAGTTTCCAGAATATTTCTGGAAAAACAAATACCTTAATTCCTAGAATCCTGCAAAATTTCATTATGACTCGATACAAGCAATTGACTCAAACAAATACTAATATGTATGTTCAATTTTTTATTGTTACAATTAATGTCCAATTCGTTCTTATAAAAAAATTTAGATTTCCCTTACACTTATCTTTTTGCAAAATACCTTTATATGTAGTTAATACGAAGTTAAAAACAAAATAAAGCATTTTCACAATGTAATTTGAAACATGAATTGTTGGCAATAAAAATAAAACATATATACGGAAACAAATAAAATCAAACAAACAAACAAACAAAACGAATAAAGCTTGGGTTGCCACCTAAGAAGCGCTTGTTTTTGTTCGAGTCGCGAGCCTGACTCTACCCTTATTTAACGGAAATAGGGGAGGTTTTCCCTACACTTTGGATTAAGTGCGGGTGAAAGTAGCGATACACACCCTTAGGGTGGAAATATGCCACGTGAAGTGAAGGAGGTGTGTGAATGGGTAAAGAGTCTACCACCTTCATTTCTTGGTTACCCGAATCCATTGGTTTGATGGGTGGATTTGAAGTTGGAAGAGTTTTATAACAATGATTTGAGCTTTTGTCATGTTCATAATTAGTATGCTCCAACGCTTCTTCATCCATTCCGGTTCCCTTCTTTTTTATTCCAACGTCATCTTCGACTCCTTGTTCAAACTTGCTTTCATCGAAGAAGTGGAGTGTTGGCGTTTTGAAGTTGGAATGTTGGAAAGAGGTTTTATGGATAATGGGTTTGGTTTGAGAAATCATTGAGACCCTATGCATCAAGGTTGGTTTGAGTGGTTCAGAGGTTATGGTATAGGCGTGAGAGTTCTCTTTCTCAAAGGGAAACTTATGGGAACAGAAGTTACTTGCGGTTGAATCCATAGAGGGAGGTGTTTCATTGTGCCAACCGCTGCTTGTTTCACTAGGGACCGAGATTTCAAAAATCTTTTCGATCTTTCTGGGTACAACTTCTTCCCTAATCTTTTCCTTAATCCTTAACATGAAACCTTCAGCCAAGTCCATAAAGATGTTTCAGGTGTTCTCCATTTGGACCTCAAACTGTCGGATCCATCTTTCTTAGTTGTTCATAAAAGTCAACATTATCCCTTCGAACTCCTCTTGTCATGAAAATTCAGGAAACATATGTTTACTGAATGCATTCACATATTCAGCATTAGCCATAGGCATCTCGACCCTCATCAATTCCTCAACCTGCCTTTCGATGTTCTCAAATAGCTGTTCTTGGGTTGCATTCATGTAATCTAAACTTCCTTCCTCCAAGAACATTGGGTCCTCCCATTCTTCTCCTTCGTATTGTGCTAGGTCCTCAATGACCTCCCAGCACTTATCAACACTAAGCTTGCTCAGTCAACTATTTGCAGCGTAATCTATGGCCCTTCTAGTTTGATGATTGACACTATCATAAAAGATTTGGATTTGGAGCTAAAGATCAATGCCGTGATGGGAGACTTTGTGGAGTAAGTCCTTAAAATGAGTCCATGCTTCATAAAGAGTTTCACCTTGACGTTGTTGGAACGTCAAGATGTCATTCCTTATCTTTGGAGTTCTCGCTGGTGGGAAAAATTGAGCGAGGAAACGAGTGGTGAGATTATCCGAAGTCGAGATGGATCCCACGGGTAAACGATCAAGCCAATGTATAGCTTGGTTACGAAGAGAAAAATGGAAGAGACTTAATTGGGTAGTATCTCTAATGGCACCATTAAGGTCAATGGAATCTACGATTTTAAGAAAATCCCTAAAGTGTTGAATTGGGTCTTCTGACATATGTCCATGGAATGCAGATCCATTTTGCACCAACCGGATGGTGTCGGTTCGCAGGTGGGCTANCGAAGAGAAAAATGGAAGAGACTTAATTGGGTAGTATCTCTAATGGCACCATTAAGGTCAATGGAATCTACGATTTTAAGAAAATCCCTAAAGTGTTGAATTGGGTCTTCTGACATATGTCCATGGAATGCAGATCCATTTTGCACCAACCGGATGGTGTCGGTTCGCAGGTGGGCTACATTGGCTTCTTTGGGAAGCTCAATGGCTTTTCGATAGCCATGGTGGCTAAGACGGGAGTACTCTCCAAAAGTACGGGCTCTAGGAGGTGGGTTTGGTTGTGGTATGTTTTGTTGTGGTGGGTTGTTGGGATCAAGGATATCACCACCTTTCATGATGTCGGATTGTAATGGTTACGAACAAATACACGAAGAAAAAAAGATAGACTAAAGAAAACCTAGAAAAATAAAATAAAAATCTCACTAGAACGGATTCTAACGAGTAGACCTAAGTAAAAATAAAATTTCAACCTAATCAATAACTATTCCCTGGCAGCGGCGCCAAAAACTTGATGCGTGGGTTTTGCAACCTTTGCACTTAGGTTTTACCTCTGAAGGGATCTTGAGAAGCTTGCAACCCCTACCAGGCAATGTACCTGACCGATATAGTATAGTAAAGTGGCAAGTACTGGGGGATTGGTCGTTCTCTCAGGGAATAGTGTCGTTAGGCTTGAAAAGCTACTCTAATTAGGTCTATGGGTTGAGGGATGATTCTTTTTGTATTTTTATGTTTTATGAAAGCATGTAAAAATCTCGGGTTTTAGAAGAGTGGGCGGAATTAGTTGCTAGCCAACTAACCCAATTAACTACTTTTGCAAATAAAATAAAATAACAAGAAAAAGTAAATGGTTGTGAAACTTATATGAGAGAAAAACGTGTTTACTTAGATTTCCTTACTCCCTAGCTATCTTTTACCGGTTAATTGGTTTTTTGTAATTTTGTGGATGATGGTTTGTATTCCTTTAAACCATTCGTAGGGCCGTGTACGATCTTCCCTAACTCTATAAGCTCCTACTTCACTCCTATGTCGAGCTGACTAAAAGCTCCTAACATGGGATCACTAGAATTCGCTTATGCATTAAATACAACCATATAATCGTAGTACACATCCGATTCATGTTTCTTAAGACGTTTAAGCAAGTTACCGTATAGGAGGTTAGCCAGTTTTCTTAAGCCTAACATCGACTTCACCCACCCACATCAATCACAAACAAACTAACAACATGTAATCAATAGCTAGGTTTCATTAGATTTAAGCAAACACAAGAAATACCTACCTAGTATGTTAATTAAAAGACAAGCATAAGATATAATCAAACAACACATAGACATATTGATTGATTAAGCATCAAGGTCTCAAGGGTGAAAAACCCCTGAAAATACAGTAAAATACGAGCTAGGGTTTATCCCTAGGGTTCTCCCAAAATTTAAACACTTAATGAATAAAAATTAGACGAATATATATGTATTTTACAATCTGACGGCGTCACGTTATAGAGTGTGACGCCGTCACCTCGCCGCCAAAACTCTTCTCGGATTGCTCAGATCCACTTCTGACGCCGTCCCTCTTTAAATCTTCTGGGCCGTCTCCCTTTGTTATAAAATGTGACGGCCTTCATCCAATTACACGTGACGCCGTCAGGTGTTAAATCTCCAAAATCTTTCTGGGGCATCTAGTGCAAAAATCATCCACCCTGTAGTCAAAGAGTGACGCCGTCACTTGGTAAAGTGTGACGCCGTCAGGTACAATTTCCAGCATATTTTGAGACTTTGTCGTTTTCTTCACTTTTATACTCCAAAAACATCCAAAATGCTTCCTTTTCCAGATTTCCTCTCCAAAGTACCTAAAATGACAAAAGGAACGATTTAAGGCAATATTTGATCAAATAATTACGGATTAGGGCTTAAATGACCGCTAAAAAGCGTAACACTTTATGCCTCATCACGGTCCTAGAAATGTCATTAAATAATGACACGGGACTTTAAATAAAGAGCGAGCAGAAGTTCTAATGAAATAAATTAAAACATGTCTTTATGGCTTGCTATTACTTCAGATAGCAACCCGTTCTTCTAAACGGGGAAAGCACGTCGCCAATAAGACTGTTGTTCCTATCAAAGGCATGAATTACTTTATATCCATGCCTTTCCAATCTAGTGAACACTTAAGTGTATTATTTTTGGTATAAGAAGAGAAGTCTTCTTTTTATACAAATAGTTTTCTTTCTATGATTCTTCAGAAAATTATTTGTGAGACACATGGTGGTAACATGTTGTTTGAAATACTTTCTGTCTTGGATTGTTCATAGAAATTTGTCACTCAATCTATGACTATAGCTCTTTAACTAGAATACGGGTCATTGATTGTGGGGAGAGTGAATTCAAATTTTATATCATCAAACGGTTTTCTTGGTTAACTCATAATTGTTAGAAAAGGTTTTGTAGTTAATGGGGTATTAGATGTAGAGGAACTTGCTAAGCTTTATCTTATATGGCCAAATGTGTTAGTTGTTAGAAAGATTAGGGCATTATGTAAAATTTGCGTATAGTTTCCTAGCTTTATGTAACTAGAAGTTTCATTTGTGTCACCTTTCAATCCTCGTGTAATCCCCTAAATACTTCAAAACTTAAAATCTAAAGGAAGTTAGAAAACCATTGTGTTTGATGTCCATGTATTCTCCTCTGGCACTTGTATGATCAGATTGAATGTGTGTCGCATGTTGTTAGCCAATAATTGTTCAACTGCTGTTGATTATGTGCTCATGTTCTCAGGTTTTGCTTAGGTATGTAGTTACCGGGTTATAATCTTGTCCCTAAGCTCCTGATTTGAAACTTGATATATGTGTGAATTGCCATGTTAGTGATTGCTTTCTATGTCTAATAAAGGCTTGCTATGAACATTAATGATTGCTAGTTGATCTTCAAACTAGACAGCTTCTTGATGAGTTGCTTGAATGTGGTTTGATCATGATATATATGGTTTTATTAGTAGGCAAGCTGCTACGTGGTTGCGGTTAATGAAGAATGAATCTGTATGTATGTATATCTGTGATGATATTTTTATGCAGATTCCATGTCCAATATGAATGTGCCTGCTCCCGCTCTAACCATTTGATCAGACGTTCAAAATCTACTAACTGGTTCTGAATTCATCAGAACAACAACATCGGCAGCAGCAACAACAACAACACTCTCATCACCACCACCACCTTCACTTCAACAAAGCATTACTATTCTGGTCTCAACAAGTGGGGATCTACAATTTTTTTAGAAGTTTTGTTGGTGGATTGATAATTGATGTTGACTTGTGACTTATTCAGTGAAGCAAAAAGGTCAATATCATTTGTGTCATAATTGTTATCTTGTGCATTCCAAAGTAGTGTAATATAAAATGTTAGGTGTCAGAGTATGAATTTTTCATGATTTTCTCGTTAAACTCGAAATCACTTATAAACTCATCATAACTGACACCAACATTCTCCCTCATGGATTGAGGGGGATGTTAGGTCACCATATTAGTAAACACAAGTATTCAAGTGAAAGAAATGAGATGAGAAATAGACTTGGTTGATTAATATCAATATGAAAGATGAAAGAACAATAGTTTGTTTAAGATATGAAATTAACCAACAAAATGAAAGAGATACATAGGGTCCTATTTATAGGAGGAGGATAGGGCAACACTCCCTTCCTTCCCTATGTGCTATGTCGTGGGCTTTCAAGGCCCATTGGACACTTATTGGACTCGTCTTATAACCGAACGAGTATTAGTCTAAAACGTAACATAAAGTGATAAAACTAGCAACCTATTACATTTATTGAAATGACCGAGACTTGACTGAATAGTTGAAAACTATGATCCTAACAATCTCCCCCTAAGGATCGGTCATGAAGATTTGTTAATGGATAGAAATTTGTCACGGTCATCGAGGTTGCTTTGAGACGTCTTTTGTTCTTCAAACTGTGAATATTAACTTTGATAGCTTTAGACGTCTTCCAAAATGATAGTTGTAGAAATATATATCATCGTTCTTTGATCTTTGTCTTTGTTGATGTGAAAACGATAGATGAAGTAGTAATCCGCCATTCGTCACTTTTCGTCTTTCCAAGGGATTCGCTCCGTTCCAACATGCTCATACATCTTTAACGGTGTTGTTGTTATGCATTCTTAGCTCTTATGTCTTTAGTGTTGAAGATTCATGATTTTGAGGTAGAATCTTTCTTGTTGAAATGTGATAAGGCTTTGAGCTTTCATCGGCATTCTGATGTATGTATGAGCACGTGGAAGTTGGTGTTCAAGACAGCATTTGTACCTGAAATAAGACAGTTAGCAATAAAACAACCGGTACTTACAGGTTTGAACTAGAATTCGTCAACAGCATATTGTGAGGACTCCTTCTAATTCGCGCCAAGGCCGTTCCTAATCGGATACCCCGTAAGGAGCTTACACGGGCACAACTAAGTACACCCACGATTAGGTGAGTCGCTGGAGATCACCCCACGACTGTAGACCGTTTGATGCCATCGTAAACACTAAGCGTAACCCACAAGGAATTACCGAAGTGACCTGCTGTCAGGGCTGTTTGATGTTGACCCTGGCAGGATTTCCGTTCAATCATTTGAGAAATACCTAAGTAAATCCCTCATGAACGTTCTAGGCAGATTGCTAAGATCTGCGAAGGACTCGATAATTTACAGTTGGTGTCCATTGATGTAAGACAACCAATGTAAGATTACTAAGTGTTCCTAAGAGATCTTTGATGTGTCTCGTGGCTCTAGACTCAATTAGTGCAACTTATGGTTTCCTATGCGGAGATTGGGGCAGGGTCTCCTGTTTCAATATCAACCAACTCTAAATAGAAGGTCGATAGATTACAACGGTTCCCCGTGAGAATGAAACAAGCATCTTTTGAGAGATACTCGAGTGGCTAGAAGGTTAAAGTGCATGCGTCACTGGGTCCATGACGTCTTTTATCTTCAATACCGGTGTCGCCTTAGCAACAACCAGTAGCATATGAATTGAACCCGGTGTCTGCCCTAAGGTTGAATAATTCGGAGGGCTCATTTCTTTTCACCCTTTTCATAATGTTTCTTTTTAATTCTTCAACCCCTTCTTTCTCCGTTTCATTCATTTCTCCTTTTTCGAATCATACCTAAGGACTTCTAAATACTAACTATTGGTGATGTCCTTGGGTAGATCCCTCCGGTTTAGGCGGATCATAGGACGGTTATTCCTAACCTTAGTCACCTTATAACTCCATGACTATCCTAGTGATGCCTTTTGAAACCATTCATTTGAAAATCTCTCAAAGTGTTTGTGAATAAAAGACATTTTATAACACTTTGAGGGTTTTATTTTCTTATGAAATACTCCCCCTCCACATGTGCTTATGAATATTTTGCGGAAAATAACACATGCGGGAGAAGTTAGCACTTTAGAATTGATCCACTCTTAATAGACATGTACCCGAGGGACACGGTTACGTTGCTTAGTTAAAGGGATGCATTGTCAGTTTTTAGGTGACAACTAGCCCTAATAACTACCTTGAAGTTGTAAACATTCCATAAAGGAAGTTAGACCCGTCAAAGTAACGTCTAGAAAGAGTTTCTCGAAACGGTATAATCTACTCGGATAAATCCTTTCGAATATTAACTGTTTTTGTTTCGTCAATTCTTGGGTCAATTCTGAGTCGAGCTCGAGTGAGATACAACTTTGCCACATCATATTTTGATCATTTTCTTCTTCTCCCCCTCAAAAATAGCATATCGAATGTTGTTTTTGCAAACGATTTTAATTAAAATATGCTTTTTAAGTCTTATGGAGAGTTATCATCAAAGATTTGAGATTTTAAAGAACGATGTTTTTGATACAAGTACTCCCCCTCAACTTGTGGATACTCATTGAGGTGAAATACTTGTCTTTTGAGTAGAGTTATGAAAATCTGAAAAGTTTGATAAATTCTACTCAAAAGTAGGAAGCCTTCGCTCCTTATATTAGGATTGTAGCACTGAAGCGTACCACAGGGTCCTTTCTTTACAAGGTACGGGTTGTGCACTGTTATGTGTACACAAGCCTCAATGATTCACAATAATCAAGAATGAATTGGAAATAATGAAAGTTTATACCAAAAGCTATGTCTGAGATGGAGCCAAGGCATTGAAGTCGGTGAACTTTGCATTGGGCCTTTGGAATGTCAGGATCGGAAATGATGGACGAACTCCGATGTAGCTTTCCAATCTCCTGATCTGCTCCCTCCGGTTAAGCCTTTCTTCCATGGCATGTATGAAGTTCTTTACCATCCTTCTTGTGCTAGAATTCCACCGAGTATTCTTTCCTTCCTTTATCTTTAGCAGATCATCCGCCAATCTTTCAACTAGACCATCACGAACCCGTTGTAGTGTAACATCACAGAACTTGTGAATCTCGTCGAACCGCATAAACCGTAGTTGATGCTTTGAGTTCAGGTAAGTGACCCCGAACTTTGGTTTGAGGAGAACCATTAGTTGGGATGCTTCATGCAGTTCTTCGACCATGAGTTGTGGTTTGGTCAAATTGAGTACGTCCTGGTAACTTTCAACACCTAACTGTAGATCTTCTACGCGTTCACGGATGATCAGTCTTCTAATACACATGAGTAAGGAAGAGATGAAGTTGTATTGAGTTGACTTTGGGAGACCCCTCATCCTTCCTTGAACTTTTTCTAGATACATATCTTCTATGTCATCTAGATAAAGATGTGGAAAATCAGCTTCACAAAACTTGTAGAGCTTTTCATCTTGCCTCTTGACCACAATCTCCTTCATGTAGACATAATCATGCCGTCTGTCTTCCAGAACTTCCTTGATAGCAACGATTCGGCTTTTGTTCTTCACATCACCAGAAGTTCGTTCATATCTGTGAGTGTACCCTAGCTTACGTCTGTCAGACCAGTTCTGAATTCCAAGTAAGGCGTCTCTGTTGTAGTTCACAACTGAGTTTCTGAATATTGGAGCTGATTCTTCAATGTCTAGAATTTCATAACGAGCAGCCGGTACAGAAATTCTTAAGGAAGACTTGTAGCGATCTTTCGAAGTTGTGATGTCGTGTGTGAGGTAGCGGAGATCATTATTGAAGAAGAAACGGTACGAGATTCTAGGCTTGTCAGCGAAGCCTTGAAGTGGTAATGGTTTAGTCCAATCTGTGAAGTATGGTTCATTCTGCTTGCCATGTAAGTCTATGTTGCTTTCCGGGTTGAGCCAATCAAAGGAGTCAGATAGAGCTGCTGCGATGTTTTGTAAGTGGTAGTCCAGCTCGATTTTGTTACCTGATCGTGCCTTTAGAAAGTCACTCGCATCCTTGTTTATTCGCTTAAGTTCAGCTTTGGTCACTTTTTCTAACTGAAGACCCGTAAGAATACTCTGAGCATATTGCAGAGTGTTGCCTGGGAGTGGTTCTTCGGTTTCAAGCGGTGGATGAGCTTTGATCATTGTAGTGACCCAATCCGAATCAGGAGCCTCTGGTGCATTTAACCATGAGAAGCGTGTTGAGGGTTGCTTCTTCTTCTTCTTCGTAGACGGTTCAGGAGATTCAATTTGAGTTGATTCGGTTTGAGGTTCGTCCTGTGGTTCGTCAGTTTGAAGTATGAATGGTTCCTCAGCAGCTGAAGGTCCAGATTTGGAAGCTGAGCCTTTTGGTTTGCGGGTGGAAGGCTTAGGTGCTGGTGGAGGTCGTTTGGAAGATGAGGGTTCATGACTGGATTTGGACTTCTTACGATGAGAGTCTGAGTCTGGATCTTCATCTTTCCTGTGACGTTTATGTGTCCCAGCAGCTTCCTTGCATGATGCCATTGGTATTAAGAATTCTAGCAGAGCAGCTTCTTCATCAGTCTTATCTGCCTTGTCTGTGAGTTTCACAGCTAAAAGAGCTTCCAAATTTTCTACTGTTAAGTCCTCAGGCGCAGTAGTAGGCCTGGTTGTCTGAAGGTAGAATGGATGTGAACGAAGAAACTTTTCAACCCTGCTTCGAATTCTGGTATTCAGCTCTTCTCTGATGGGTGTGAAGAGTTCAACAAGCTTCGGAGTTACTGAAGATACGAGGTTTGTATCCAAGTATTCATTGGTGTAGGCCTCGATCATATCACCCATGTTTGTTGTCATGTGTTCATCCACGTAAGCTTTTGTCTCTCTTAACCCTTCAACTTCATTTGAGAGCTTTTCAACCAATTTAGTCATCTTGTTCAGTTGGTCTTGAAGATCACCTTGTTGTTGTTGTGGTGTTCTTCTAGGCCTTGTAGTTCCCGCAACTCTTTTTGCCCGTAAGAATGCCTTTGTTGTTCTCAGACTGGCTTTCTTCATTCTTGATTGTTTTGCTTTTGGTGGTGGTGGTGGTGATTGGTCTGATGATGATGATGATGATTCTTCTTCTGATTCTGGTTCTGAATGAGGTGGTGATGGATCTTTTGCTGGAGAATCCTGAGGAATAGGAGGTTGTTCAGGTGTCGGAGATCTTTCTTTTAGCGGTGAGTGCATTTCGGTGTCATGAAACTGATCACCTTGATCTTGGTTTTGAGTCTGATCATCCAAATTTCCCTCTACTGGTTCCTCTATGTTTTTCTCAGTCAAATCTTCACCTTCTTGACCTTCTGATTCTAACACTGGAGAGATATTGACTGTCTCCTGTTGTTGTTCATCAGTCTCTTTGTCTCCAGCTTCTTTCATGAGTACGTCGCCCTCAGCATCTTTATCTTGTTGTTCGGTTGTGGTTGTGGTGTCTGTTGGGGGAATCATGGAAGAACTAGAGCCGACTCCTTGAGCTTGAAGTTCAAGTTGTCGTTGATGAGCCTGTTGTTGTTCCAGGTTGAGACGAGCAGCCAGTTGCATTTTCTTGTGCTCTTCTTTCTCCAGGTTTCGAGTGTCAACGACTACGCTTTTCAGCTTGCCTTTTTCAGTTGAAGGTTCAGATTCAGGTCGTTTAGTTACATTATCATCATGACCAGGTTCACGGATGACAACTCCAGTTTGTGGTTGTTGTTGTTGCTTATGCAGAGTTTCCAAACTTAGTTGTTTTGCCAGTTCTAGCTCAGGATCCTCTTGAGCAACATACCTTATCTCATAGTTCCCTCCTTCATCTGTGTCAGTTTCGGTTTCTGAGTCGAATTCTGACTCACTTGCTTCAGATGGTGATGGTGATGGTTCAGGTGTCGGGACTCTCTTCTTGATGACTCTTCTTTTAGGGGTTGCAGCAGGCTTAGACTTTGGCTGTTTTGGATCATGAGTACTGCTGGAGCTTCCAGACTTAGCACCTCTCTTGCTGCGTGTCTCCCTAATGTATCTTGGAACTTCCTCGGTTTCAGTGAATCCTACTTTCCCGGCTTGGAAGGCCAGATCGTAGATTCGGTAGTTCGAAGACGCACGAATCTTGTCAGTCAGAAGATTGTCGGGAATTCTCAGGCCAGTGGTCCGTGGAGTGAATTGTATGGACTTGACGAAAGAAATCTTGTCATCGTCCACAATGCTGTGCTTTGGTTCTGTACGGTCAAACATTCTTTGGTTAAACTCTGGAGTTTTCCCGCAGAGGTGGGCTATGAGCATCTTGGTGAATCTTAAGAACGGAATCATGGTTCGATCCTTAGAACGGATCTGAAAGATGATGTCGCTCATGATTGGATCAGCAAAGTCAATGTCCGTTCTGCTCATCATCCCCCAGAATACTTGCAGATGTGATAATCGGGGATGTTCATGACCACTCTTTCGACCCGTAACAGATCTGATGATAAGCATGTAGAAGGTTCTCCATGGTTGAGGTAGATGCTTGATGTTGATCTTGGACAATATGATTCTGGAGGACTCTTCTGTATCATACCCAAGCTCAATCATGTAGTCGAGTATTTCAAGCTCTGTCATCATCGGTTCATACGCTTCGGAAGTAGGAAGCATGAGAGCTGTCCTGAGAACATCTAGATCAACTTCATATTCTTGTTGTTCTAGAGTGACTGTGAACGAGGCATCATCCAAATTGACCTTTGCAGTGCGCCAAAACTGATGAATGTAGAAGGTTGGAACTGAAGCAGACTTCGTAAGTACTTCTTTGCATGGATGAGCCAACAGAATATCCCTGACGATCCGACAAGAATCTTCAGTAATTCTGAGCTTGTTGAAGTCAATGCGAAGATTAGTCTTGCCAAGGGACACATTGTAGTCAGCTGGAACTACTTCACCAAGTGTCATTAGTGGAAGATTCTGTGCAGGTGCATTTTCAGCTTGTTGTTGTTGTTGAGCCATTGTGAACTGAAAATGTAATGTCATAAGTTCAAACATTCAACTTGTTAGTTTGTTAGTTAACGTACGAGTTTGATACTTAAGACCATTTCATTTTTCATTTTGCATGCAAGTTTCATTAAGCTCGTGAGATGTTTGTTATGACGATGATAAATTGTATGTTATCTAAGACGTAATGTTAAACATTCAAAACACATTATGCAACTTAAATACATCTAATAGATTATACAAACACTAAACATCCACAAGATATTAATGCAATGGCCACATACACATGAATACAAGTCCACAAGAATACAACTTAGTTTTTATAAAGTTTACATTTTATACAAACTTTTCAAAAATTATTCTAAGTGTGATCTCGATAACTTGTAAATTTGTGTTCTCGATAATTATCCAATTCAGTGTTCTCGATAACATTTGTATTGAGAGTTCTCGATAACTTTCAAGTTTGAAAGATCTCGATAATTTACAAGTCAAATGTTCTCGATAACTTTGAAAAGATTTCGATAGGCACTGTTCACAGGATCTCGATAACTTTTGGGATTTCGAAAACTTCAAGGATCTCGATAATTTTCTTCGAAATCTCGATAAGTTATAAAAGATCTCGATAACCTGAGTTAGAGGTTTTCGATAACTTATCAAGAATTTCGAAGAAAGTTCTCGATAACTTTGATTTATCGAAATTTCTTATACAAGAAATTTCGAGATTGCATGTAGACGTACGTTTGATGAATATTGTTGTTTCCTTGATTGAACCTGATGCATTTAAGTACAAAAACAGAGTTAAACACATAATCATCAAACATTTCCATGATTTCGATAAACATGCATGAACCCTAAATTATCTAGATCTTTTGTTAACTGATAACATGTTGTTTAAACAGTTAATACATACAATTAAAGCATATTCAAACATGATATGATCATTGAATTAGAACAAACAACAACATATAGAAAACACCCAATTCAACGAATCCTCAAGAACATCTAGATCATGCATAACATGAAATTAAAACGATTCAAGCATACAAACATGTTCTAATAACCTTAACTAACATATCCCACCAACAATATCACACAAACTAACACTATTACTCAAAAACTCAAATTAGCGAATACTAGGGGTCATCGAAATCCATTGATTCATGTTATAGGTTAAGATTCAAGCTTGGAAACATGATAAGGACAGTTAGAAACATAAAAGCCCTATGTCTAATTAACCTAAACAATCAAAAACAATGATCTCTAATATTTACGTGAACCCTAGGTCTCGAAATCAAGAACATGCAAAATCTAACCATCAACACGTTAATTCCTTGAAAACCCTTCGTTATAATGATGTAAGGATCATGAAATAATTTACCTTTTGAAGATTTATAGTCCGGATTAATGGTTTGATTCTTGGCCGTTTGATGAGTTAGAGAGAAAAGGTGTTATTGTTTTTGATAATTATGAAAAAACGGGGGGGGGTGAGAATTTTGGGTGAGATATTTTTAATTTTCACATTATGGCAAGTTTAGTCCCTAAACTACAAATGTTCTATTCTAAGTCCTAACAAATGATATTTAACGGTTACAAAAGGACTTAAGGCAAGAATATCTAACTAAGGTATAACTAGGGTGGAGTAGGACATCAGAAACCACCAAAATTAAAAGAAAAATTAAAAATGCAAAAGCACATCTTTGAGAAAAATTTTGAAATTTTAACGAACATTCTCCCCCTCAACATTTGGTCGTAAAATGTTGAAAATTTTGAGAGACGAAAGTGTTGAACGAGATCGTGTGCTAGCATTTGTGAACCAAAATGAAAATAAAATTACTAAAGAAAATTAAAAGAAAATCTTTTTGTGTTTTTATAGTTTTTCAATTTTTGTTTTTGTTTTAGGAATAAATATTTACAGAAGATATTATTTGTGTTTGACTCCATTAATTGTTTTCCAGAAGAGTTTTTAAATCATCTGGAGTCAAACAACGCATACCAATTCGGTGAACGAGTTCAGTAAACCTAGCCGGTGGTAAAGGTTTAGTAAACAAATCTGCCAATTGGTATTCTGTACCCACGAAGTATAACTCTACTGTACCCTTCTCGACATGCTCTTTGATGAAATGATATCGGAGATCGATGTGCTTAGACTTGGAATGTAAAACTGTGTTACAGGAAATAGCAATGGCACTTTTTGAGTCACAGTACATCGGAATCTTCTGGAACGAGTAGCCATAGTCCATCAGCTGTGTACGCATCCAGATGATTTGAGCACAGCAGGCAGCCATAGCCACATATTCTGATTCGGTAGATGAGAGTGAAGTGCAGTCCTGCTTCTTTGATTGCCAAGACACAAGCTTATCTCCAAGAAACTGTAAACCACCAGAAGTGCTTTTTCGTGTATCCATACACCCTGCATGATCAGCGTCTGAAAAAGTAATTAGTTCAAAACCAGAATCCTTCGGATACCAGATCCCCATGTGAATGGTTCCTTTCACGTATCGAAGGATTCGTTTAGCCTCATTGAGGTGACGTTCAGTAGGACGCGACTGATAGCGAGAGCACATAAACACAGCAAATACAATATCCGGTCTGCTAGCGGTTAGATACATGAGCGACCCAATAATACTTCGGTATTTTGTGGGGTCTACCATTTTCCCATGTAAATCCGCATCTAACTTAGTGGTGTTTGACATTGGGGTATTGTATGTGTCACAACTGGTCATTCCATGTTTCTTTATTATTTCAAGAGCATATTTTGATTGACTTAGGAAAATACCACGGGGAGATTGATGAACTTGTAATCCTAGAAAGAACGTAAGTTCACCCATCATTGACATTTCAAAGTTTAGTTTCATTAATTTTGCAAAAGCATTAGAATACTTTTTGTTAGTAGATGCAAAAATAATGTCGTCTACGTAAATTTGTACGATTAAAACGTCTTCCCCGTGTCTTTGGATAAATAAAGTTGGATCTATCAAACCTTTGGTAAAACCATTAGCAAGTAAGAAAGCAGTAAGTTTGTCATACCATGCCCTGGGGGCTTGTTTGAGACCGTAAAGAGCCTTCTTAAGTCGATAGACATGGTTCGGGTGCTCTGGGTCCACAAATCCTTCCGGTTGGCTGACGTATACCTCCTCACGTAACTGACCATTCAAAAATGCTGTTTTGACGTCCATTTGGTACACGATCATGTTTTTGTGAGCAGCGTATGCCAGAAAGATCCGTACAGCTTCAAGTCTAGCCACGGGTGCGAAAGATTCTTCAAAGTCGATTCCTTCCTCCTGACTATAACCTTTAGCTACCAATCGGGATTTGTTGCGTATGACATTACCTTCTGCGTCCAACTTATTTTTCCATATCCATTTAAGTCCAATCACATAAACTCCATCCGGTCTTTCAACTAATTCCCAGACTTCTAGTCTCTTGAATTGGTCGAATTCTTCTTGCATAGACTCAATCCAATTATCATGTGTCATTGCTTCTTTGATGCTTTTTGGTTCGGCATGAGAGATGGTGAGTGCATACATGCAGTGTTCGGCATCGGAGTGAAGTTTCTGTCGAGTCATCACTGGAGCTTGGGGATTACCAATAATGTTAACAATTGGGTGATCACGTGTCCAATGATGTGTTGAAGGGTGAGGGTTATGGAACTGCTGCACATTAGTCGATTCCAAGTCCCGTGTTGACGACTCTGGAATATCGGAAAGGTTTGGAGTCGGTGCAAACGGATTAAAGAATGCATTGGGATCGTAATTTGCAGGTTCGGGTACTTCAAGTTGATTCAGATCTTCAGGTGCATTGTATGAGTTGGAGTCTGACTGTTCATCTGCTGTTGGTGAATCTGTTGGTGGTGCATCAGTTTCTACAGTAGTTGTAGGCGCAGGTGTATCAGGCACTGGAGTAGTGGCAGTTTGAGCAGCGGAATCGGTGGATACATTTTGTGCACAAACCTCAAAAGAGTCATCAAACAGTGGAGTGAACAGCGTTTCCAATTCTTGACGGGTAAAAGGTAAAGGTGCATCTGAACGATCTGGGAAGTTTAAACGGTTAAGTTCGGGTCCTAAGCTGTTGCGCTCAGAAGCCATTGCCACATATTCTGCATAGCCCATAATAAAAGCCAAGTGATCATTTCCGAATCTGACAGTACCAAAGATGCTTAACAGTTTGAGATCGCCTGTCAAATGTCGGACACATCTGCTATCAACAATCCAGAGAATGATTTGCACCACCTGCATCACACGAAGGAGACGAAGATGGTATAATGGTAAGGGTGGAACCCGTTGAAGTAGTGGGTTCCGTTTGGTTAGAAACACATGATGTAACAGTTTTAGGAATCCAAGCAAAATTATGCATCTTAGTTAACCAACACTGCCATTTCCAACTAGATTGCGCTTTCTTCTTAGTGAATTCGCTAAGTGAAGGCAAGTTCTTAGGATTGTTTGGCTTAACTACAGGGGTAGCAACTACATCCTTAGAAACTACAGGGGGCGTTAATCCTAGCTTAGATTTTGAAGCAGTAGTGGGCCTAGATTTTTTGCCTTTTGTAAGTTTCTTAAGACGTGTTAAAAGAGAAGTAGCAACACACTTAGAGTGATCACCAGATAGCATAGATTTACGACAAAACACACAAGATGCATTACATGATAAAGAAGTACGGGATATATCATTCGTCACAGACAGGTTCGGATTACAAGTTGCCAAATCACAATCTAAATCTATAGTAACATGATCATTATTCAAATTCCTAGGGTGAGCTTCTACTTCCATAGCTTTTAAGTTCTCTCTCTTACGTTTCAAATTCCTATTCTTCTTTTTCTCTTTTTGGTGCTTGGATCTGCTAACGTTAGAAGGGATAACTAGTCCTGGAGAGGTGGTAGAGCTCATGTTAGAATTATGAATATCTGTATCGTTACTATTGTAATCTGTCCTATGTTTTTCTGGTGCAGCAATCTTAGTATTTGCAGATTTTCTCTTTTCAAGATTTTGAATTTTCTTCTTCAATTCAATAATGATGTGCGTTTTATCCTGAATTGTGCTGTCAAGCTTTCGGTTTAAGTAGAAATATTCATCTCGACTCTTTTGCCAAAAATCTGTTACTTCTTGCAATTCAGCAATCTCTTTTTCATATTTAGAAAATCTGACTTTTAAGTTCCTTATTTTCATTTGAAAAAGGTGTCGAAGTTTTGAGATTTTGCAATTCAAGTTCAAAAACAAGACTTTGGTTTTGACACCATTCTAGTTTTTTGTTGAGTTGAAAGATTTCATCTGAAAGTTTTTTTTGCCAATCATCATTTTGTTGTCGAATACTCATGTTCTCATTTTTTAATGTCTCAACTGTTGTATTCAACAACCCAATATCATCACCGTGTTCAGAAACAAGCATATCAGTACCATATTCATAAAGAGAATTCATTACCACAGATATAATATCATAATTGAGGACACGTTCCATGAGACGATCATTTTCATTTTGCAAAAAATGATTTTGACGTTAGAGTTTAAAGACTGACCGTTCACTTTCGTGACAAACATTGAGAATGTTTTTGACTTCCTTTTTTAATTCTTGTTCCCAATACCAAGTGTGAGAATACAAACGTTTAAGCGGTGGAGAAAATTGAGTTTCAAACATTTCACGCCTCTCTTTAGCAACGGGTGACATGAAATTTGCAACCGTGACTTCAGAATTGCGTTCAATGGCAGTATCTATCAACTTAATTTCATTTATTACAGATTTAAAGTATTGAAATAGAGGAGCTTCATTGATCATGCTTAGTTTATACTTTAAGTCGTTGGTGTTTTTAGTGATAAGATCTAAGCTTGTTTCCTGAGCATCTTTTGTTTCAAAAACCTTAAGTTGTAGTTTACTATGCTCAAGTTCTCTTGTTAAAAGTTTAATCTTGGCTTTCAATTTAGCATTCAACCCTTGGCATTGGATGTTCTGATTATGACTGACCAAAAGAAGTTGTCTGAGTTCTGTTTCTGAATCGTTCAAAGGTTCATGTGGTTCAAGTTGACCATCGTTATCATTAGTCATTGTGATAGCAGGATGATCAAATGTAACACCTGGATTCATTTGATCATAGTCATCAAATATAACCACTGTGGACATTTGATCATTCTCATGAGTAGATAACGGGGAATCAGCTTGAACTACTTGGACCTCATTCGTTTCTGAGACAGAAGGAGAGACAATGTCGTGAATGAGACATGAGTTATCACATACCTGAGACTGACCGTCAGTATCATACACTGGGCCTGAGTCTGTTACCTGAACTTCTTCTGTGTCTGCCATCAATATCATATCATCAGTAGTATCCATAACAGTCATCTGATCTTTTTGCTGTTGATTACGTGCAATTGCTTCATCTCGGAGAGCTGAGAGGTACTTCTGAAGATAGTAGGCACTGCTTTTAGGAGTAGGTTGTGATGCTTTAGACGGTACACAAGTAAGTGCAGTGGATGACACACCGAGTTGTTCAAACTGTTGCATAATCGTTTGATGAGTATGAGGATCTTCTGAAGTATGCTCACTAGAGTTGTCCAAGACAAATCCTTCATTTGTGTAGGTGAACCCATGAATGATGATTGGTGCAGGAAGAATGGTCTTAGGAAACGTTCTCTGTAAGCAAGATCGAATGAGTCTATCAGTGATGACTGTTGGATCCTCATCACTGTGCATAATAGCAAGGTGGTTCCACAACTCTTGAGCACTTGCATCAAATTCCAGCTTGGTGTATATGGCATTTGGAAGAGCGGTAGTGATAAACCAAGCAGCTTCCTTGTCAGCATTGTATTGATCAAGTTCAGTACCAGTCAGAACATCAGAAGTTTGAAGTGTGATATTTCCTTCAGTATCAGCAATGAATTTCATCTTATATGGTCCATCTTTGATTGATTTCAGGAGTAGATCAGAATGTGGACGATTTTGAATCCATTGCAGAAATCTGTCTTTCCAAACATGGTATGGTCCTGATAGCATAAATGGAGGAGTATATGCAGTTCCACGCAGTAGATGTTGACGAGCATTGATGTACATAGGATGTTGAAATGGAGCTTCAGAGTATGGTACATAAGACATGTTTGAAAAACTTGTGGTTTATGGATCTTGTAGAAGGTATAGTACAAAAGCTTAATCCCCAAAAGTAACTAAGATTTCGATGCTTGGCAATTGGAAGATTTCGATAAACGGTTAAAGTTCAAATAATCCCAAGAAACAAAAGTTCTCGATAAACCAAGGAAGATTTCGATAACTCGCGTTATTCTCGATAAAGGTAATTTATCGAGAAATGTTGGAGACAATTATCGAGATCTTTGGTGAAAGTGAGACAGAGTTTCTTTTCGATGGCACTTAAGTTAATTTCGATAGAATTATAAGATTTCGAAAACAAGAGATTGATTTCGATAACTTATAAGGTTCTCGATAACCTAAGTTTTCGATAAAAGAAATCCAAAGTTTCGAGATTATACAATAACGAAACTATCCAATAAGTCGAAGTGTTTTCTTTCTTATACAAGAGAGAAAAACACTGAGTAAGCAACAAAAACACTTAGGTAGTAATATCGAAGGTTCTCGATAAAAGAGGGTTTAAGGTTCTCGATAAAATGGGGTTTAAGAGGTTCTCGATAAATTGGGGTTTTAGAGGTTCTCGATAAAACGCAGATTTTTCTTTTGTGAAAAAGCAAACCTAAAACGAGTTTTTAATCCAAGATTCTTGTACAACTAGCATTAAAATGATGAAATCTTAATGAAAGTTGCAAACTTGAACTTTTTAACAAAAATTATAAAATTTTCGATAAGAAGTACAAGTTTGTACGAATCTTAAAAAACCCAAAAATTTTGAAACTTTGTTGTTTGTTTTGGTTTCTAACACAAGTTTGTAATCAAATATGTGATAAAAACACAAAAGAAGCAAGAAAGTTGCAAACTTTTTGAATCTAACGAGATAAAAAACGAGTTTATGGTTCGTATATCACAAAAAAATAAAACTACACCTTCTTCTAGCGATTGATACCACTTGTTAGGTCACCATATTAGTAAACACAAGTATTCAAATGAAAGAAATGAGATGAGAAATAGACTTGGTTGATTAAGATCAATATGAAAGATGAAAGAACAATAGTTTGTTTAAGATATGAAATTAACCAACAAAATGAAAGAGATACATAGGGTCCTATTTATAGGAGGAGGATAGGGCAACACTCCCTTCCTTCCCTATGTGCTATGTCGTGGGCTTTCAAGGCCCATTGGACACTTATTGGACTCGTCTTATAACCGAACGAGTATTAGTCTAAAACGTAACATAAAGTGATAAAACTAGCAACCGATTACATTTATTGAAATGACCGAGACTTGACTGAATAATTGAAAACTATGATCCTAACAGGGGAGCAGTGTATCGTTCCAGAATCAGTACATATTGAACCTGACCACATTTTCTCCTAAACTTTCTAAACATATTTAAATCAATTGGGATAAAAAATCTCAAAAAAATTGCAATTTTTGATCGGGGGAGAGAATGTGATTTAAATATGCAATCTGATAAAATGTGATGTTTTGGACATAAATGTAAAGCTCTCCCATATGTGCTAAACTCTTTGACATATCAATGCACATATTGAGGGGGAGCAAAAGTGGTAAGTGGTGAACAAAAGGATTTGGCATCTCATGTGAGCGTGACTCAGGCTTAACCAACGAATTGACGAAACAATAATGGCAGTAATCGAAAGGACTTGTCCTGGCCGGGTAATAATTTCAAGCTGGTCTAACCAGTGATGTAAGCGTGTCTCGAAGAGGACTTGTCTGAGTAGTGTGTACCGATTCAAGAAACCTTTTGTGAACTTGATCAGGATGGGTAATAATTTCAAGCTAGTCCAACTAGTGATGTAAACATGCCTCGAATGGGTCTTGTTCACTTAAGACGAATCAATTCAAAAAGTGCAACTCACCCCGACATGTGCAAATTTCTATCAAAAACCTATGAGCACATTGTTGGGTTTATTGATTTGATGATACAAAACAAGAATAATTCTTCAATTAAAGAAGAATTAAACAAGAAGGACTTGCTTGCAAAGAATATTTATTTATTAGTCCTCTGTAGTCTTTTGTAAACCCTAAATCTCTATTTTATAAAGAGATCAAGGGTTAGGGTTTTATAATATTAAGTCTTCCATAATGTAGTCATTAAAGGTGTGTGTTTGTGTGTGTTCTAGGGCGTGTAGATTGTAAACGCCTAGAACTAGTTTGTATTCGTTACCTCTAAGATCTGAGGTGTCTTAGATCCCTTTTACAGTTAGGTAACACGTTATTATTCTGATCAAATAACAATTGGAGGCGATGTGGAAAAACCTTGTTCATAACATTGATGTTCTTATTTATTATTCCGATGCATGTTATTCAATGTTATTGTTCCTAGATGATATGAGAACAACCTCGAGCTACAACGATCCAACAGTTCTTGGTTTATTGTGGAGGTGGAGGAGACAGTGGGTGAGAGTTGGTGGTGAGGTGGAAAGGAATACCAGAGAGGTGGAGTAGTAGTATTGGTTCAGTGAGGAGGAAGGAGAGGGGTGAATAGTGGTGGTGGTATTTGACTGTTTGACCCCAGTTTTATTTAACGGGGTGTTGGGCTTTTGGATAATGGGTCTGGTAATAAACAAAGGGGTGGCCTGGTTTGTTTAATGGGTTTGATAATAACTAAGGTCCATTTAGTTTTAAGGCTTATATAAGTACAAGGACCAAAGTTGTAACTTCCTGATTTTTTAGGGACTGTACTTGCAACATTCCCAAAGTATTCAAAAGGGTGAATCTTGCCAACTTCCATTAATATAAGGACCAAAGTTGCATATTTTCCAATTTAAAACACCTAGGGACTTGTTTTATCAAATTTCAAACTGGAGGGACCTTTTCTGCCAATTGTTGAAAAGTTTCATCCAAGGACCAATAGTGACAAATTTTGAATTCCCAAGGACCTATGTTGACTTTTCTTCCAAAATACACCTCCAGGGACTAATTATGCCAAAGTTGAAACTCGAGGGGCCATTTCTGCCAATTATTGAAAATTGCAATCCAAGGGTTGAAATTGTCATTCCATGATTCCTGGGGGACCGTTGTTGACTTTTCTTCAAAATAAATCATCAAGGGACCATTTCTGACAATTCTTGATAATTTAGGGACTGATTCTGCCAAGTATGCAAACTTTGCTCGTTTTTCATCTGTTTTCAATCCTTTTGTACCTGAAATACACAAAAACACTTTCCAAGGATATTTGTAACATTATATAATCTATTTGGATGTTTTTTGGTCGTTTTTGTGGGTTAAACAAGGTAAAAGATATGTGTATTTAGACACATATCACTTTGGCTTATGCGTAACCTTTGGGTTGATGCGCAACCTTAGGGTTTTATGCGTAACCTTTTGGTTTATGCGTAACCTTAGGGTTTATGCGTAAACCTAGAGTTTTATGCGTAACCTTTGGGTTTATGCGTAACCTTAGGGTTTTACGCGTAAGAAACCAACCAAACCGTTCAAACTTATACAAGCTTGAAAGGTATCACAAGTCAAAGTATTCCACAAGTTATCCAAGCTAGGGAAGTACTGAGTAGCCTCTATTCGTTGACGAAACAGATGATTATACTTTTGCGTAAAAACTGAGACTTCTGCATAAACTTGCGACTTATGCGTAAGATTCAGAAATTTATGCGTAAAATCACACTTTTTGCGTAAGATGATGGTTTTGACTTTTCTTATGCGTAGAAAGAGGGTTTTGACTTTTCTTATGCGTAAAAAGATGGTTTTGATGAATCTTATGCACAAGATGACCAAAAACTTCAAAAACACGAATTTTGCATAAAAAAACACGATTTCTACTAGTTTCTTTTGATCATATCTCTTCTAAAACACATAAAGAACAATAAAGTTTAAGACTTTAACACAAAAAGATGAAATTTGAACTTCTACGTAAAGTGGTATGAAATGAAAACAAGTAGAAAAATCGATTTAAAACCAATAAAGCTCTCAACATTATGCAATATCTAGGCTTCTAAGCACTATATCAACCTCTAACTTTACAAGCTTCAAGATTTGATTGAAAGAAACAAAGAAATACGCTTAAACTTAAAGGAAAAAAATGTAAAAGTCAAAACTTTATGAAAAAGCCTCACGTTTTTATGAAAAAGACGCAACTTTTATGCGAAGTTTCAACAAAACACGATTTCCAAACACTCCTAAATCATTGTTTGGCTTTGATACCAATTGTAGGATCGAAAAGATGTGAGATTTATGTGGTTCAGGAGGTGGAGGTTGATCAAAGTATATGAAATCCATGACTATTTTAGAGAGAGAAAGTAGAGACAATGTGAGGTGAAACAAAGATATTATATTAAGAAAGATAAGCTTACACACCCACACCCCTCAAGTGAAGTCTTAAGGGGTTTATATAGGGAAAACATACGAAAACTATTGCAATATTACATTAGTAGCCCCTGCGTTATACGCATACTAGTTGTCTACTCCAATTCAAGTAAATATCGCTCAACTTCATTTCTAACAGTTTCAATCCAATGATTCACCTTTCAGGGAAGGTAATACATCCCGAAGTGATGAGGATAGGACAGTGCCATAGGAATTGATGGACTCACAACAACATGTACAACATGACATTTCCAGTGATCCACCTCTCGGACCAGTTAACACAGGTCGAAGTGGTGAGGATACTCTTGAACTAATAAAGGAATTGACGGCTAAATGTACTACTTTGGAGTCTCAGGTTCTTGATCTCTAACAACTCACAACTTCACAAAACAGGCAGGTCATCGAATTGAAGCAATGAGTAAAGGATTTGGAAGGTAAAAAAGGGTCAAGAACTACTCACTTCCAAAGACTCGAGAAAGTGGGCACAGCTCAAAGAATCAGCTCCTCTGAGGATGATCATAGTTTGGGGGAGGATGCTCCCAAACAAGGGAGGAATGAGGAGACAAATGGTTCAGGGGAGGATGAGGGTGATAATGTTGAAGGTGCTGCTAGTATGGATATGGGTAACGACATGGAGGTTGATAGTGGTGAGAATGTTGATGGTTATGTGGTTACTGACAAGCAAGGTAATGAAGCAGTGATAGAATTAGTTACTCAAGAGCATGTGGTAGACAAATTAAAGAATTTGGATTCTGAAAAATTGGTTAAAGCTTCAGAGCTTATGGCAGAGACTGTGCAAACTTTGGGAGAAGATGCTGCTGCAAAATTTGGAGAAGAAGTTGCTAAGGTTGATTCTTCTGCTGGAAATTTGCTTTCTACTGCTAGTGCAACTCTAGGTGTGGCTGGTAGTGATGTATAAAAAGCCAAGTCTCAAGATGCTGCTAGTTCAAAGGATTATGCTGCCAGTGCAAAACAGGATTCTGCTACTGTACAGAATTCTACTGATTAGCTAAAGATTTATACTGCTGAAGATTCTGCTACTGCTAATGTTTTGGATGATCATGTATCTTTGGCTGAAGCAATGATGCTATTGAAGAAGAAACCACCTAAACAAGCAGAACCACAATGATTACCAACACATAAACCAACACCACCACAATCACAAACTATTCAACCACTATCACTACCAAGAGCACCTGTCAAAGGTGTTGTAATTAGAGAATCTACATAACCTACCAAATCAAGTTCTCTGTCACATACATACTCAGGCAAAGGTAAAGGTATTATGATTGAAGAGCCTAAACCTAAACATGATCCTATAAAGGATATTCCCTTTGAGTACTGGCCCAAAGACAAGCAAAATGAAGCTAATGAAGCTGCTGCTAGAAAATTGCAAGTTGAGCTTGAAGAGGAGGAAAGGCTAGAGCTTGAAGAGCTTAAAAGGAAACATTCAGAAGATGAGGCTAAAACAAAAGTTGTCTTGGATGCTTGGGATGAGGAGAAGGTTAAAGGTGATGCAGACATGGATCTCTTTAGGCTTGTGAAAGAAGAGCTGGAAGAACCATTGACTCAAGAACAAATTGATCAACAATTCAAGAAAATGAAAGAAAAAATGGGAAAATGGTATCTTGCTGAGAGGAGGAAGAAGAAGTTGCTCAAGGAACCAACTCCAAAACAAAAGAGAATTTATTATTGTCAATACCTCATAAATATGAAAGGATAGAAGCTTGTTCAGTTGAAACCATATTCAGATAGGGAGATCTTCAAGAAGTATAAAAGTGCAAAAAGAGAAGTTGAACATTTCATACCAATGGGGACTGAGAGTGCAAAAGAACTGAGTCAAGTTGCCAAGAAGATGGTTGAAACTGAAAAAGTTGTTGAAGCTGAGGTTGATAAGGTGACTGAGCAAGAAAAGATAGAAGAGAAAGAGGAAAAGAAGGAAGAAACTCAAACTCTTGGTGTTAAAAGATCACGAGCACACAGAAAGAGAGTTGGAGTGAAGAAAAGAAAGGTAGTAGTGCAGAGTAGCTCTGAATATGAGGAAGATGAGGAAGATAAAGCTGAGGAGGAGGTATCTCAAGCAGAAAAGGAAAGATTGATAGCTCTTACAGTTCTTTCAACACATAAAGAACCAGAAATCATCAATGCAACCCCTCTTGATGTTAAACATCCAATATTATCATATACTGTGGGAATCAGATATGGAAGTAATAAGCTTATGTGGGCATTCAAAAGAACAAATGGCTTATAGACTCACTTCATTGGTTTTAAGCAGATGTTATACTTTTGGGTAAAGGGGAGTAAACCTGCACCCTGGTAAATATATTAACCAAAACGTTTAAGTACAATGGATATGAGTTAAATCTCATATCTCAGCCCATTACATAGGCAAAAATCTTACATAACAAGATACTGCCTATTTTCTAAACAATAAAAGGAACCACTACTCAAATGATAACATAGGACATAACGAAATAAAATTACTTCCTAAGGCCTTGAAGCTTGGTGTCATACATGGCATTAAAAGCATCCAAATTCCCTGGAAGATCATAAACCTGGTTCGCATAGTCATCGTAGTCATAGTCATCATAATCATCTTCAAATTCTTGGCCACCACCGAATAGATTAGCAGACTCATCAAATGGGTTAGCAACGACCTCATCTTCCGAATCCGAAACCACGATCTCTCCCACCTTAGAAAAAGGGTTAACTATCTTAGTAGATGAGGCGGGCGGCATACAAGAATCACTAGTTTTAGGAGCCACAACCGACTCCTTCTCTTTCAATTCACTCACAAGGGGTTCTTGTGATGCATTGCATGTCTTATTAGACTCATCTTCATTAACTTCCATTGTATGACCAGAATCAAAATCCTTGTTGGTGTCATTAGTAGGAATACCAAAAGCATCTTTATCTTCCATATTAAGAGCAGCAAACTGGTTAGATGTNGTCATACATGGCATTAAAAGCATCCAAATTCCCTGGAAGATCATAAACCTGGTTCGCATAGTCATCGTAGTCATAGTCATCATAATCATCTTCAAATTCTTGGCCACCACCGAATAGATTAGCAGACTCATCAAATGGGTTAGCAACGACCTCATCTTCCGAATCCGAAACCACGATCTCTCCCACCTTAGAAAAAGGGTTAACTATCTTAGTAGATGAGGCGGGCGGCATACAAGAATCACTAGTTTTAGGAGCCACAACCGACTCCTTCTCTTTCAATTCACTCACAAGGGGTTCTTGTGATGCATTGCATGTCTTATTAGACTCATCTTCATTAACTTCCATTGTATGACCAGAATCAAAATCCTTGTTGGTGTCATTAGTAGGAATACCAAAAGCATCTTTATCTTCCATATTAAGAGCAGCAAACTGGTTAGATGTAGAAATCTTCGTTCCACTTGAACTAGCCACATTAGAAGCATTCTTCTTATTACCATCCATTTTCTTAGGTTCAGAAGAAATCTTTTTGGGTCGATACTGAAACTGCTTACCCACAACTGGTTTAGTAAGCCCTCCTTGACCCGGAATTGTATGACCACATTGCTTTCCTTTCTTCTTGTTATTGACAGTCTTGAAACCATCATTAACATGCATAGTAGGCTGAATAGAAGGCACAACAACTTTAGGATAATCAATAAGGGTATGACCAAAAATCTTACACTTATCACAACGCGGTAGTTTCCACTCGTATTCAACCCGAATCTTCTCAATAGTCGACCCCGTACCATCAAGTAAAGGTATCTCAACAGTAAGGCTATCCCTAAGCACCACATCCGACTTCACATCAATCATGCATCTAGCAAAACCACTACAGCCCCACGATTCCTTGCACATTTGGCTAGTAAAAGCATCTAACCTTTTGGGCGTACCAATCAATGTGGCAAGAAGACTAAAGCCATCATCAGAAAACATAGCAAGAGGAACATCATGGAATTTAACCCACACCGGGAAATTGGTCAAATCCTCTTTAAGTAAGTTAATGTTCAATGTCCATGGTTTAAGAATAATAGGTACATTTCTAATCAACCAAGGACCGTTATCAAGAACCTCATCAACACCTTTCTTCGAATTGAACTTAAAGAAAAAGAACCCCTTTGCATTAATCATAACCTTTTGTATACCATACTTAGCCCACGCATTACGTACATAGTAATCAACAACAGGAAAAGCAAGGCGTTGACCAAGGAAATACCCATAAAGAGTATTCTCAAACCTAGTGTTCACCTCTTCAACCACTTTCATAGAGACACGAAGATCCACACCATTTGATTTCATGCTACATTTCATCTTACGAAAGTTAGATGTGTATTTCGTAGGTTCATTAGAAGTAGCACAAGCATATGATGTAGGAGGTTGTTTCAAAGCATCCACGCCAACCTTATCAATACCAACAGCCCCATGTGAATTCATATCACCCTTTTCAGAACCTTGGGTTTGGTTATCAGCCCCATCAAGTGAAACCGGCTTCACTTGTCTATTCTTGTCCACAAGATAATTCAATATCACCATCCTCAACACTCCACTCAGTAATAATAGGACCAGACGGTACATTCAAAGTGACACTATTAGGGTTCATCATTGAGGCTGAACTCAACTCACCAAAGCTAGTAGTGACTATAGCCGACTTAGAAGAATTAGGTTGCGTAGTACCACGTGAAACCGGCTTCACTAGGACATCATGAGTGTTCCTAACAATCCTAGATGCTTCACGAGTTTTAGAACGTTTGAATCGAGCATTGAATTCCTCTAAGTTCACATTAATTGGAGCATTAAGCTCATCAACATCAACAACATGAGCATAACCAGCTGATTTAAACGTTGGAACATCAGTTGTAGCCTTAGAATTCAAAAACCCCTTAGTAATCATCTCTCTATAAACCCACGACACAAACACCAAACACCTCAAGAACCCCTTAGCAGATGTTATACTTTATGGATAGGGATGATGTTTGTACCCTCTGGAAGCTTTACAAGAAGAAATATGGTGATGTTAGACCATAAGAGGTTTATGAAAGGGTGATCTATTACTATTTGAAAGTTATGTTTGAACCAAATGATGGTGACCTAGAATGGAAAATACTGAAGACATGAAAAGTTCAACAATGGTACTTATATCAGTCTTGTGGTGTTCATGCTCTTACTGTTGGAGGGTCAGCCATCTACATATTGGTAAAAAAGATTATCCTGTTTTAAACTTTCACACTGAAATCATACATCAAATGGTATAGCCTCGTATGCTACAAATGCAAAGACACTTCTTATCTGATGATCAAGCTTACAAGTTGTTGACCAAGTATGAGTAGATTCTTGATCCAAGTGTATCAATGCAGAAGTAGAGTGTTTGGAAGCATCCTCCTGGTCATTGTTCAAGCTTTGAAGAAACTTGATGATTTTGGAAAAAATATCAAGTTTAGCGGAGGATTGTTGGGTTTTAAGATTCTGTTGCTCAGGATTCGTCTAAGTGTGATACTATAGCTGGGCTAAATTATTCTACTGCTAGTATTATCATTCTACTGTTGGATGGATTCTGCTGCTAAGGGACAGACATACTACTGCTAGTGTATTTGTTCTACTGCTATTGTGATAAGATTGTATATGTGTCTAGATAAATATAGAATAGATACAAAAAGTTATTTCTTGTATAGAAAGGTATTTTAAACCGTATAGGACTCCTTATTCTATAAAAGGGGAACCTAGGGTTAGAGTTTAGAACGTATCAAAGTAAGAGTTGAATCACTTCAAGGTTGCAAACCCTAGCATTGTTGAGTGCTCATATATTTAATATATTGAAGTGTTTAGTGAGTAATCAATTGTTCATTGTTCTTCCTAAGTTAAACATTACATTCCGCATTCTGTTTAAGTTATTGTTATTCTAAGTCAGCTTCTATAAGATCTATTCTCAACTGGGATCAACAGTGCTTCTTGCAGCTATGATCACTACTTCCATTTTCCTCAAACCTGTGAGCTAACAAGAAAACTAACACCAAAACGCATAAATCCGAATAAAAGCAAAATAGCATGAAAATGTACAAAAATGAAAATAATCAAAATAAAACCTAACTCACTTTCGTAGGAATCACGGTTGCATTTAGCGTATTTGATGAGATGAAAAGTGTTACGCTTTTAGGGGGTCATTTAAGCCCTAATATTGCCCTAAATCGTTCCTTTTGTCATTTTAAGTACTTTTGAGAGGAATTCTGGAAAACATGCACATTTGGACGTTTTTGGAGCATAAAAGTGAAGAAAACGACAAAGTCTCAAAAGATGAAGATTTACAACCTGACGGCGTCAGAAGTCACAAGGTGACGCCGTTAGAAAGCCTTGACAAAAGAGTGGAATCGAATTTTCAAATGACGGGCCGGAAAGATTTTGGTATTTAACACCTGACGCCGTCAGGTGTTAGAAGGTGTAGGCCGTCAGGAGTTAATTTAAAGAGTGACGGCCCAGAAGGCAATAAAGGGTGACGGCGTCAGAAGTGGATCTAGGCCATCCGAGAAACCTAATGGCGGCGAGCTGACGGCGTCAGACCCTATAACCTGACGCCGTCAGAGTGTAAAATCTATATATAGTTTTCTAATTTTCATTCATTATGTGTGGAACTTTGTGGAGAACTTTTAGGGCAAACCCTAAAGACGAATTTTCTGTGACTTTTAGGGTTTCCAACCTTTGGAACCCTAGTGCTTAATTAAAGATAAGTCTTCACTTTAATTCAAGCAATATGTCTATGTGTTGGTTGTCTATCTATCTTGCTTATCTTTCAATTAACATGAGTGATACGTTGCGATCTAGCAAGCAAGCTTGTAAACCACGGATCGTTGTCCCAACGAGGGTTGAACTGATCTCGTCACTCAAGACCGTGAGCTATGTGTGGTGAATAGGGTTTTAAAAGAAGATTTAGGTTTGTTTATGCTACAACGACAACTTAAAGTAAAGTAAAGCGGTAAAATGACATGAAATAAGAAAACAAGTAAAGCTACATGTAAAAAAGCGATTAAAGAAAGCGGTAACTAAAGTGCAAAAAGAAATGAAAGCGGTAAATGAATTTGAAAGATAATGTGTTTGCAAAGCGACTCGAATACGTTTATTAAGCTTGAGGTAAAAGTTTGTGACGAGTTATTTTCCTTTCTCGAGATTAGTTTTTGATTAATCTTTTGAAAAGTTAATAACTCTAAACTAGTGAATTAATCGTTCAAAGGTTTTGTCTTTGAATAATTAAATCACAAGTCTAAGTAATCTATCGATTATTTATCACAAACGTTTAACGCTCTCACTTAACTCACAAATTCGAATCACTAAGCAAACACGAATTAGAAACTACTCGCGACTCATATTAAAAACGTAAAGCGATAAAGAAATGTAAAATACTTTGTAAACATTTAACGTTAATAAAGTTGAAAACTATAAATGAAAAGACATAAGACTTATATAAGAAAAACGACACTAAAAAGATTTTTAGAAAATTCGACAGCATAACGTTTAAGTTTAATAAAATGAAACAGTTAGGTCACCATGTTATAGCATAAACAACCAAAGATACTAGAATGAATAAGAAACAAGAATGGAGAAGAAGAAGAAGAATAATATGGAAGGAACTCAACAAATTTGATATAATGAACTTTGTATTACTAGAGAACCAACAAGCCTTGAGCAAGGCTTATACAATGTATTTATAGGGGAGTCCAAGGGTCTCAAGTTTCATCACCATACTTTACACTACTAGCCCTTGGACTTCCACTTGTAGTAACATTACATCAT
>LBNU01008745.1:3551-45860 GCA_014162995.1 Artemisia annua
TTAGATTAAACATGCAAGTTAGAGGGGTAAAAGTACCCTCTAAGGTCTGTAATACACGAGCTAGGGTTTAACCCTTAAGTTCTCCACCAAGTTCCTCTCTTTTCAAAACAATAAAATTCGTCCTATATATATAGAAAATACGGGCTGACGGCGTCAGCCCAAGGTGTGACGCCGTCACGCCGACGATTAGGGTTTTGTGATGGCCTTCTTGACTTCGTCACGCCGCCTTGTTCCAGATCTGATGGCCTTCCCTGACGCCGTCACCAGACTAGGCCAAAAACTCTTTGGCCCGTCATGAGTAACTTCCAATTTCTTCACTTCATTTGTTCCTGACGTCGTCACGTTGAAGCTTATGACGCCGTCACCTTCTGTGTACTTTAGGGTCTTTTGAGATTTTGTTGTTTTCCGCACTTTTTCACGTCGAAAACGTCCGAAAATGCTTCTTTTGTGATTTTCTCCTCAAAAGTACCTAAAATGAGAAAAGAAACGACTTTGGGTGAAATCCGATCCAATAATATACGAATTAGGACTCAAACAGACCCCTAAAAACGTAACATTTTCCGTCTCATCAAACGTCTTAAGAAACATGTAGTCGAGGCATACTAGGCTATTAAGGTAGTATTTAACGCATGAGCCACTGTTTACAATCCCTATGGTTATGTAGTGCATGGCATAGGAGGAGATAAGAGCTCATAGAATTGGAGAGATATGTATGCCACTCCATGAGTTATTAGGAATACACCCGTCAATTAAAACAAGGTTTACAGTCAATAGGTAGAATTTGATAGCTAGCAAGGAGTAATACATCATAGGTAGACATGCTTCACTTCCCTTGTAGAACCCTAGTTTACTTTCCTACACAATAGTTTAAGTAGTAGCTTTTGGGTTAGTTGATTAGCAACTAATTCCGCCCCTTCTTCCAAAACCCGAGATCTTCACTTGCTTTCCATAAAACATAAAAATACAAAAAGAATTATCCCTCATCTCTAAACCTAGTAGATAAATTTCAATCCTAACGAACACTATTCTTTGAGTTGAACGATCAATCCCCCGTACTTACCACTCCACTATACTACATCGGTCAGGTACACTGCCTGGTGGGGTTGTAAGCCTCTTGAGATCCCTCGAGAGGTAAAACCTATTGTAAGGTTGCAAAACCACGCATCAATAGGTTTGTGCATACCATCAAGAATCATGAATGAAGAATTGAAGGGTTTATTGGTAGCTAATCCCACTAAGGCAGATGCTATGGTTTGACTAAATTCATTCCAAGCAGTACTTTTGTTACTGAGGCAATGAAGTAGAACATGAATCAGGTATTTCCAATGTGGACTGAATAAGGGTTTCTCAAATGTAAGCTTAGTAAGTGAACCCTCATACCCAATATCTCTAATTGTGTCCCAAAGTACTTGTTTGTCAAACCTCACACTACCTTCTTCATCATGAAACATAAGGTCTGTGCGAATACTTTCCTCTGTAATCCTAATATTGCGCCCAGCAACTTTAGCCGTAATGAATGAGATGTCTGGTTCCTCCCATCCCGATGTAGCAGTAGCCCAAAATTCTTGAATCCATGGCCCAATTATGTCTGGATTGACCAATAGAGAATAATTGATTGAAGACCCAGTGAGGAAATCAATCACAGCATGAAAATCAAGATTCAATTCTGTCTTATCTAAATTGGCAATCATATTATGCTTACTACAAGTTGAACGAGCCATTTGTGAGTTGATAGAAGAATAAATTGTTCTGAGAAGATGGATTGATGATTAAATTTGTGGCGTAAGTATGAGTGAATGGGTGTGTATAAAAGTGAGAGTAAAAAGGCGGTAGGGTTAGTTATATACGGATAAGATATAAAAAATCAAATCTCATTAAATGCGTATACCGTTATTTTGGCATGTATCCCTTCCATAACAAAGTATTTTACCATTACCCCTTATTTTTGACCGTTAGAACAGTACTTTTCCACGTAGCAGTACTTTACACGTCAGCAGTACCCTTCAGAGCAGTACTTTACCAAAGTAGTACTTTTAGCCAAAACTTCAAGCAGTACTTTTCCATTATCTTCAGCAAATCATCAATAACTTTGCATTTCCTCCCCTCAAACAATGCATAGGACTAAATGAAGTCCTCCCCTCAAACATAGATTAATAATTAATCATACCAATACTTACCACCAAATGCTTGAATCTTGAGACATCAAATCCTTTGGTAAGTAAATCAGCTACATTATCATCTGTGTGAACCTTGACAACATTAATGAGTCTGTGCTCATAGCAATCACGAATAAAATGATGCCTAATCTGTATATGCTTGGTCTTGGAATGATAAACAGGATTCTTCATAATACAAATTGTACTCTCATTATCAATATTGATAGGAGTATTCTTGAAATTGAATCCATAGTCCAAGAGTTGATTTTGCATCCATAATACTTGTCCACAACAACTTGCAGCTGCAACATATTCTGCTTCAGTAAATGATGTTGCTCCAATTGTTTGTTTCTTACATTGCCATGAAATTAATCTTCTTCCAAGATATTGGCACCCTCCAGTGGTTGATCTTCTATCAAAATTATCACCTGCATAATCACTATCTGAAAAAGCTTCTAAGTGAAAAGGTGACTCCTTAGGATACCATGACCCTAACTTAGGTTGATGCTTGAGATAACTAAAAATCCTTTTGATTGCATTCATGTGAGAAACTTTGGGTGTGACCTGATATCTTGCACATAAGCATACAACAAACATAATGTTAGGTCTAGATGCAGTTAAGTACATAAGACAACCAATCATTGATCTGTAAAGCTTAACATCCACTTGTTCTCCATCTTCATCTTTTCCCAATGAATTTGTGGATTTAATGGGTGTGGTGACTGGCTTCATTGTACTGAGGTTAAACTTCTTAAGAATGTCAGTGACATACTTATCTTGACTAATGAAAATACCAGTACTTGATTGTTTAACTTGAAGCCCTAAAAAGAAAGTTAATTCACCCATGGAACTCATTTGAAATTCTTGTTGCATGAGCTTCTCAAATTCTTTCACCATAGACTGTTTTGTGGCTCCAAAGATAATATCATCCACATAAAATTGAACAAGCATGATATCTTTCTTGTCTCTTTTGATAAACAAAGTCTTATCAATTGCTCCTCTTCTGTAACCATGTTGCAATAGAAAAGTGGAGAGTCTTTCATACCAAGCTCTGGGAGCTTGATGAAGACCATACAGTGCCTTAACAACTTTGTAGACTTTGTTTGAATGTTCAAGATCTTCAAAACCAGGAGGTTGTTTAACATATACTTCCTCTGTAATTTTGCCATAAAGAAAGGCACTTTTGACATCCATTTGATAAACTGGAAATCCCATATATGATGCAAAAGCAAGAAATAACCTTATAGCTTCAATTCTTGCTACAGGAGCAAACACTTCATCATAGTCTACTCCTTCTTCTTGTCTGTATCCTTGTGCAACCAATCTTGCTTTGTTCTTGATAACATTTCCTCTTTCATCTCTTTTAACTCTGAAAACCCATCTAGTACCAATTACCTTCTTGCCATTTGGTAAATCACATAGTAACCAAACTTCTTGAAGCTTGAATTGTAGAAGTTCTTCTTGCATAGCTTCAACCCAACTCTCTTTAGTTAAAGCTTGAGCTATATTCTTGGGTTCTTCTTGAATAAAGCAAGCAAACAGGCATGTTTGTTGATCCTTATGATTCACCTTGTTTTGTTTATAAACAAAGCTAAGTAAAGCATTATGTTGCTGTGAAAAACCTTTAGCTTTTGTTCTTGTGAGCACTCCCGAAGTTGAAGTTCCAATGATTTGATCAACTGGATGATTTTTATGAATTCTTGATGTAGGAGTTGATGGAACTTCAAGATCATTATCCAAATTTGTGAAGTTAGGATCTTCATTGGAATTTGAGAAAATACCTTCGTCTTCTTACTCATCATCAGTGTCTACTAAGTCAGGCATGTTAGGATCATTTAAATCCTTAGTAGAACTCACAATTTGTTCAACAGTACTTTGATCCAAAGTACTATGATCCAAAGTACTGTCATCCAAAATACTGTGAGTATTTTCTTTGAACTTACCCTTTTTCTTTGCAGCTTCATAGGATCTCCTTTGATCATCTTCATAGGATTTAGCTAGTGTTTCTTGAAAAAGCATCCTATTAAGTTCATCTTGAATTGCTTGATCTTCATTAGAGAGTATAGAAGTTGGTTCAACAGTACTTTGCTTCTTCTTAATGGTTATGGGTTCTTCATCAGTAACATCTTCTGATCTAACATTGACTCCATGAACAATATATTGTGAATCTTCTTCCTTGTGAACAACTTGATTTTCTTCTCTGACAGGCACATAATTCATAGAAGGAGTCAAACTATCAAGATCAAAATACCAATTAGGACCTTTTCCTTTTTGATTTTGTTGATCTTCCAGAAAATCAACATGAAGACATTCTTGAACCTTTTTGGTAACCCTGTTGTACACTCTAAATCCTTTGTTGTTGGTACAGTAACCCAATAAGTATCCTTCTTCTGACTTACCATAAAATTTTCCCAGAGAATCAATAGTATTGAGAATAGTCAGAGAGCATCCAAAAGGTTTTAGAAAACGAATATTTGGTTTCTTACCCCTAAGTAACTCATAAGGTGTCTTCATCTGAGGTTTAGTCACTGATACTCTATTCAACACATAGCAAGCAGCACTTACAGCTTCAGCCCAAAATTGAATAGGTAATAAAGAATCTGCAAGCATTGTTCTTGCTGCTTCTATAAGTGTTCTATTCTTCCTTTCTGCAACACCATTCTGCTGTGGAGTTCTAGCAATACTAAACTCCCTCTTAATCCCTTTCTTAGCACAAAATTCATCCATTAACTTGTTTTTGAATTCAGTCCCATTATCGCATCTAATACCTCTAACTTTGAGTCTTAATTGATTTTCAAGGGCTATAATAAGATCATGAATAGCATCAAAAGTATCATCTTTAAATCCCAAGAAAAAGACCCAGCTAAATCTACTGCAATCATCTGTTACAACTAACCAGTATTTCTTCTTGTTTAAGCTTGAAACAGAAACAGGTCCAAATAGATCCATGTGCAACAACTCCAAAGGCTCTCTGACAGTTCTTTCCTCAAGCTTTTTGCATGAAGCTTTATGTTGTTTACCCTTCTTGCAAGCCAAACATGAATGATCAGTCTTGAAAGTTTTAGAAGGTAAACCTCTAACTAAATTGCCTTTAACCAGCTTGTTGATATTCTTGAAATTCACATGACCTAATCTTCTATGCCATAGATGTGCTTCTTCAAGTGTTGCCTTTGCTACTAAACATGTTGCTCTTTCAGTAGAGTTGATATTCTTCAAATCAATACTATACACATCATTGGTTCTTGGTGCTCTCAATGTTACTAAGTGATCATCTACAAACTTAAACTCAGGAGAGAGAATAAGACATTATGTGTTAGTGAATAACACTGGGTGCTTCTTGTCACAAATCTGAGATACTGACAAAAGATTGAACTTAAGTTCCTTTACATAACAAACATTCTCAAAATCAATACATCCTGTCTTGATAGTTCCTTTGCCAGTAATTCTTCCTCCTTCAGGATCATCTCCAAAAGCAACTCTTCCTCCATAATATGCCTTAAAATCTGACAGTAGCTCCTTTTCTCCTGTCATGCTTCCAGAGCAACCACTATCAACAATTAAATGATCTTTAAGCTCCTCTTCTGGGTTGCCCTGCATAAGAATGAGAAAGTTAGTTTCTTTTAGGAACCCAAGCCATGGCTGACTTGTGTTCCCTTGTGGAGTGACATACTCAAATTTTTTGAATATGTAATCTCCACTATCTTTGAAAACATGATCAATTACTGTCTTTTGTTCCAAAACTTGTGTTGGTTTTTCAACAAAAATCTCTTTTTCAACAAAATTTTTTTTTCACCCTTACTTGATGAAAGTGCTGTTTGTACCCCATCTGTACTTTCTTTCTTAACCCATTTAGTTTTAACACTGTGTGCTGAAATCTTTGTTTTAGGTACTCTTTTTTAGGTATAAGGCCTTCTAGATTGATAATAATTTGATCTCCTTGGTCTTATATTAGAATTACCCTGAGTAGGTGAAAACCTAGCAGTACTTTGAGAAGATACTACTTTTGACTTACCAGTACCTTGAAAAGTGTTGCCCGAAGGTACTGGTGGTTTTGAAAAAGATCTTTTCTGGTGAGGGTACCTATAGTCTTTAGAGANTATAAGGCCTTCTAGATTGATAATAATTTGATCTCCTTGGTCTTATATTAGAATTACCCTGAGTAGGTGAAAACCTAGCAGTACTTTGAGAAGATACTACTTTTGACTTACCAGTACCTTGAAAAGTGTTGCCCGAAGGTACTGGTGGTTTTGAAAAAGATCTTTTCTGGTGAGGGTACCTATAGTCTTTAGAGAAATTACTATGTTTAACCCTATTTAAGTGATTCCAAACTGGTTTAGTCTCCCTAGGCTTATGGTTAGCTGGTGTGGTTTTTGGGAATTGACTTAGATATTCTGAGTGAAAGTCACAGTTCTTGATCAAGTGATCAGGACTATAACAAACATAACATAACTTTTGATTCATCATCCCAAATCCTCTTCTTTGAGTTCTATAACCATAGCTATCTTGACTTCTTGGTGAAAAAGGTTTTCTAAAGTTAGCAGTGTTTTGAAAAGAGTTTCTTGAAGGTACTGCTGAATGACTAGCAGTAGATTGAGAAAAGTTTGAATGTACTGCTTGTTTTGAAAAGACTTTATGAAACCTTTTATCATTGTTTCCACACCCTGAATCCTTATCATTCCTTCTGTAGTTATCATTCTTAGGATTTTCAACTGTTTCTTTTAAGGGTTCAGAACTATATGGACTTGAATTAGATTGACCCTTAAGCTTTTTCCTAAATTCTAAGTTATCTACCACAAACCAAGAAACATCAGTCCTAGGTGGTTGAAAACTACCAGTGGCATGAGGAACTGCATGATACTCCTTATTTTTCTTAAACACAGGAGGCGTTTCACTAATGGGTTCCTCATTACTAGATGTGTTTTCTTCTGAGCAAGTTTCAAATTCACTAGTTGAGATCTCCTCTAAATTACTTTGTTCCTTATCACGAGTTGGGTTCTCTTCTGAACTACTATATTCCATACCAAAACCTAGTCCAGTTTTAATATGTGATCTTCTTTGTTTTTCAACAAAACTAACATGTGACAGACCAGATTCTTTCCAACTAGCAAACTTTTCTAACAACTCATCTCTTTCTTTAGTCACCTTTTCTAGTTCAGACACCTTACATCCTAACTTCCATTCACTCAATTTTAATTGATAGTCTTGTTGCTGATATTTTTCTGCCCAAGCCAGTTCATTATTTTCATGAGTGATTATTTTGGCTTCCATTCATTCTAAAGTCAATTGATAGCCAGCTACCTCACCCCTAGCCCTTCTAAAATTATCTCTTTCAGTCACATAATCATTTAGCACCTTTTGATAAAGAATGTTACACTTAGAACATACCTCAGGAGTAGTGGGTGAACTTGGTGAAGTAGCTACCATAGCAAGCAGAACAGGTTCATCTTCACTTTCCATGCTCCAATCAAAGCTTCCAAGACCATCAAGGCTTCCAAGACCATCTCTTGTTTCCAAAGCAGCAAATCCTGGTTCTTCATCAAAGGCTGTGCTCCAGTCTTCCAATGCAACATTACAGTAGGTTACTGGTTCATCATCAAATTCAGCACTCCAGTCAACCTCTGATAGATTTTCTTAAGCTACCAATGCTTTTGGTTTAGTTTCAGTAATAGGAACCTCCTTGATTTCAACCTTGGGTTTCTCAATCATCCTATTTGCTTGATATTTAGCAAACTTGCATTCCCTTGCAAAGTGTCCAGGCCTTTGACAATTAAAGCATTCAATCTTAGACTTATCAAATGCTATACCTTGTTTGGCTTTGAAGTCAATAGCTCTTCTTGTTTTCTTCATGAACTTCTTGATCCTTGCAGTTATCATGGCAACTTGCCATCTTATGTCAATCTCTTCTAGATCATCTTCTTCAATTTGCAACAAATCTTCTTCATAAGTAAAAGGTAAAGTGGCTTGTTGAGCAAAGAAGGAACATACAACATCATCAGAATTCATAATGTTTGATGGTGAGGAAGTGGTAGTGGTCATGGTTGTGCAAACATGCTGTTTTTCACCAACAGTACTTTGAACAGAAGAAGCAGTACTTTTAGTGGAAGTACTGCTTCTGTTTTTAGAAGACACAAAAGCAATGTTGTGTGATTTTGAATTTATTTGACCATTCATCTCATGCTCATACACCTTTAAGTTGTTATAGAGATCATCAAAGTCTATACTCCAAACCAGGTTTTCCTCTGATCATAGTAGCAACCACATGCCATACAGATGGCAAACTCCTTAAGAACTTCAAGTTTGCATCTTCAACATATAACTCTAGCATACTAAGAAGATTTTGGAATCTATCATAGGCAGCATCAAGACCTTCTCTTTCACCAACAGTGAATGTTTCGAATTGTTGCTTCAATAAATTTCTATGCATCTTCTTGGAAGCATCATTACCTCCAAACCTTGTCTTGATAGCAGCCCATAATTTTTTTGCATCCTTAGCATCATGAAACTTGAGTAAGTGACCATCAGGAATAGCAGACAATAGTATGTTGAGAGCCTTATCTTGATTTCTTTTTGTAGCTGCTGGCACTTGTGGTAGAGGTGGTTTAGGTTGTCCTGGAACTGCTTCAGGTTCTTCAATGACCATATTACCATTAACAATTACATCCCATAGAGCATGGTCTGTAATAGCAATGTACTCCCTCATCTTCATGCTCCAGAGATCATATTCTCCCTTCTTGATGATAGGAATTCTGAGTGAGGTGATGGATGGGATTGATGCAGCTTCAGTCGTCATCTTTAGGGTTTGTTAAATCGGTTTTCAATGATTTCTTCTTAATCAGAGTTTCCACACAAGCTCTGATACCACTTGTTGGATCGATATACTATGACCAAACTAACTATGTAGCTTGTAAGGGTTTAGTAATCTTGGATAAATCCTTAACTACTAACAATGAAACACTGAATAACTCTATTAAGTATGCGGAATCTACTTCAACAAAGCTAAGAAGAATTATCAAAGAACTTTTATTATATTAAAACTTTGAACCTGCTTTCATACACAGATTCACCAACAACCCTAATATCTCTAATATCGAACTTTGCATGTATCTCTAAAATCGTATATCTCTAATGTTAACCTAGGGATCCTTTTATAGGCATAAGGAAAACCCTAGTCGGTTTACAATACTTGAACGACAAGTAAACTAACTCTAATCTAAAGAACATTCTAGAATTACATAATAATCCTTAAACGTTTTTTTTCATTATAGTCCTTTATCATAGCAGTTCTTTAATAAACAGCACGTTGACTTTCTTCAGCAGCACTTTGACTTTTATGAGAAGCAGTACTTTGATCTTCCAGCAGTACTTTGACTTTATAACCCAACACAGCCGATGCAATGATTTGAGTAAAAAAAACAACTCAATTTAGGAGTTGGTAAAGAAAGAATGATTTTCTCTATTGACGCAGCTATGAAACACTCCTACTCTAATGATGATACATGCTTTAGAATTGATGTTACCGATGAAATTCTTGAGGAAGATTTCAATGAACTTCTAAATGAATTCAATCAATTACTCTACTCAGTCGATGGAACAATCCTTGAAGACGAAGTCTTTGGTGAATATGATCAATTCATGGCCATGACTATCGAAGATAATAATGGAAGTTCCCACGACGATGATGATGAAGAAGAAGACACCACATTCGAAAAAATAGTATTTGATACTGAACACAAAGTTATAAAATCCCTTGAAGAACCACCTACCGATCTCGTTCTCAAACCATTACCAGACCATTTACAATATGCTTTCTTGGAAGAAGAATCCTTACTCCCAGTTATAATCTCATCTAAACTATCTGAGAGAAAGAAATTAAAGTTAATCTCAGTTCTCAAAAATCACAAAAGAGCCTTTGCTTGGAAAACAAGTGACATACCTGGAATTTGTCCATCTTTTTGTAAACACAAAATTCAGTTGTTGGATGATAAGAAACCAGTTATCCAAAAGCAGAGGAGACTCAATCCGAATATGAAAGAAGTTGTTAAAAAGGAAGTAGTCAAACTTCTTGACTCAGGTATTATTTACCCAATAGCCGATAGCCCATGGGTAAGTCCTATTCATTGTGTGCCCAAGAAAGGTAGTATAGTTGCAACAAATGAAAATGACGAACTTGTCCCAACTAGAACTGTCACTGGTTGGCGCGTATGTATCGATTATAGAAAACTAAATCAAGCAACCGCAAAAGATCATTTTCCTCTCTCATTCATGGACTAAATGTTAGAAAGAGTAGCAGGAAATGAATATTTCTGTGTTCTAGATGGATTTTCCGATTATTTCAAAATACCAATCGATCTAATGGATCAAGAATCCGGTGGTTTATGTAATGCTATGATAGCAATTTTAAATGATATGATTGAAGAATCCGTGGAAGTCTTCATGGATGATTTTTTAGTCTTTGGCAATTCTTTCGATAAATTCCTAAGTAGTTTAAATAAAATGCTTCAACGTTGCAAAGACGCAAATCTTGTCCTTAATTGGTAAAAAAGTGCCAATTCATGGTCAAAGAGGGGATTTTGCTCGGACATAAAATGTCAGGGGCAGGACTTGAAGTTGACAAAGCGAAAATTGACGTAATTTCCAAACTTCCACCTCCTACTAATGTGAAAGGCATTAGAAGTTTTGTAGGACATGCAGGATTCTATCAACGATTTATTAAGGATTTATCAAAATTGCTCGTCCTTTGACTAAACTTCTTGAAAAAGACATCACATTTGAATTTGATGATGAATGTCACAAAGCTTTCGAAACTCTTAAAGAAAAACTCACATGCACACCAATCATAACAAGTCCAAATAGGAATTTACCATTTAAATTAATGTGTAATACAAGCGATTTCGCAGTCGGAGCTGTTTTAGGACAAAAAGATGGTAAACACTTCAATCCTATCTACTTTGCTAGTAAAACGCTCGATGCTGCTCAACAAAATTATACAGTTACTGAAAAAGAACTCATGGCTGTAGTATTTGCATTTGACAAATTCCGTGCATATCTAGTTCTGTCTAAAACTGTTGTATATACAAATCATTCCGCTCTCAAATATCTATTTAAAACGCAAGATGCTAAACCACGTCTTATTCATTGGATATTGCTTTTACAAGAATTCGATATAGAAATCAAAGATAAAAAAAGGTGTTGAGAATGTAGCAGCCGATCATTTGTCTCGTATAGAAAAGGAAAACGAATAAATAGAAATTGAAATAGATGACAACTTTCCCGAAGAAACTCTTAATGCAATTAGTTCTCCAGAAACGCCATGGTTTGCGAACCTTGCAAACTACCTGGCAGGGAATGTATTACCTAAGGGAATGACTCACCAAGAGAAAAATAAATACTTTTCAGACTTAAAGAAATATTTATGGGATGAACCATACCTATTCAAAATATGTCCTGATGGGATAATCCGTAGATGTGTATCTGGACCTGAAACTCGTGCCATTCTTGATAAATGTCACCATGGACCTACCGGTGGACATTATGGTGTCACCACTACTTCTAAAAATGTATTTGAATCAGGATTCTATTGGCCTACAATACTAAAAGAAGCTCATACTCTAATTCTCCTTTGGGAAGCATGTCAGAAAACTGGAAACATTTCCAAAAGGGATGAAATGCCCATGAACTACATTCAAGCATATGAAATTTTTGACATCTGGGGTATAGATTATATGGCACCTTTTCCTAAATCATCAAAATTCGAATACATTCTAGTCGCTGTCGACTATGTCTCAAAGTGGGCAGAAGCCCAAGCTCTTCAAACAAACGATTCCAAAGTTGTTATATTATTTCTCAAAAAACTCTTTTGTCGTGTTGGTATGCCAAGAGCTCTCATAAGTGACAGAGGAACTCATTTCTGCAATAAAATGATTTAAAAGGCTATGAAAAGATATGGAGTCAACCATCGATTCTCTTCATCCTATCACCCTCAAAAGAATACATGAAAAAACAGTGAAAGACAACCCTGCTGTTTGGTCAAGAAAACTTGACGATGCTCTATAGGCTTTTAGGACTGCTTACAAAACACCAACTGGAACAACTATATACAAGCTAATATACGGTAAAACATGTCACCTACCTTTTGAAATCGAACACCGTGCATACTGGGCACTTAAAAACTGTAATCTAGATTTAATTATAGCCGGTGAAAAACGTATGTTTCAGCTTCATGAATTAGGCGAACTACGCTTTCATGCTTACGAAAACTCTAATCTTTATAAAGATAGAACAAAAGTTTGACATGATAGAAAATTAAAAATCAGAAAAGAATTCAAGAAAGAAGATAAAGTCATTCTGTTCCAATCAAAATACAAAATCAAACAACCGAAACTTACAAGCCATTGGCTTAGACCTTATACCGTTAAACACCAATATCCATCCGGATATGTTGAACTGTACGGACTTGAAGATAAAAGTTTTATTGTCAATGATCACAGACTTAAGTTATACCATGAGGAAGAAAATTTCAATGATAGAAGGGAAGAATCAACCACCTTCTTCCCAAACAATTAAATCACCTTAATCACATGAGTCGAGCTATAGACTCTGAAATTAGCGCTTGGCGGGAGGCAACTGATTTCCTTTGTACTTTGTTCTCCACACTGTCAAAATTAAGTGTGGAGGTTATGATTAAAAGAAAACCCCAAAAACCAAAAATATTTTCCATTTTTATGTGTTTGGTTTTCTTTTTATTTTTTATTTTTGCAGATTATCATTATGAAGTAAAAGAGCGCATTTGGGATAGCTCAGCGCTGCATGCTTTTTCATATTGCCCTGGAAGTTTCTTTCCCTTTTGTAGTTTTATTTTTCCTATTTTGTATTTATATCCAATTATAACTTTGAGGGCAATGTTCAACTTAAGTATAGGGGAGTCAAATAGTAAAAATCTTTATTCGTTAAAAATCGATTATCTGATAAAATCATTGCTTTCTAATAAAAAATAAAAATTATATATTTTTTTAAGTTATTAAGGAAAATCTTGTAAGATGTTCACTAAGTCACAAACATGATTGTATTGATGGTTTTAGGGGTGTTGGTTAGAGAGAGAAAGGTAGGGAGAGTGGGAGCCTTTAGAGAGAAAAAGAAATGAAGTAATATTAGATTGCTTGAAAGGTCCAACCTTCTCCCTTGGGTGGGAGAGGGTATTTTCACTTACAAGACTGGTGCCCCATGAAACGGGCTGTAGAGTGAGCTGACAGTGGGTAAAGACCCGACTCACTCCACGAATACTATTTACATATTAACTAACTATTAAACTACTAACTAACGTGATAACTACTACGAGGTAGTTAATGCTAAACCATACTCGGGGTGACCGAGTTTTCCATATGAATAAATGTATTCCGAGCAATCTCCCCCTAAGGGAGGTCACCCCGGAAATTACAACTTGAATTCTTGCATTCTAATCTTTGACGATACTCTTGTAGCTCGTAGTCTTTGATTCTTCATCGTGGTAAGCGTTGTGCTTTCAGCAGTGGACTGGAGATGACTTGTTCAAGGTATTGGATGACCGTTGACATAGCTTCGTGTTTATCATCCATATGAGTAGCTTCAAGTCATCTTTGTGTGGTAACGACTCCATGTGACATAGACAATTTGTGTCGGCATGCTCACACTTTTCAGGATCCTGATCTTCAACATCAGAGTTGTGGAAGCGTTGTTGTGGCCCATCAATTGATCATGATTTCATAGGTTGTGAGATTGAAGTGTGAGCATGAGGTGATGGATCAGCATCTTTTCCGCAAGCAGTAACATTCACCAAGTATTCCTGTATAAGACAGTTAGCAATAATACGTCCGGCACTTACAGGTTCGGGCTTAGGGATTGTTAACAGCATAGTGTGAAAACTTTCTCTAAACCTTACCAAGGCCGTTCCTAAATCGGATACCTTCGAAAGGGCTTACGAGACCTACCGAAGTAGATCAACGATTAGGTGAGTCGCTGTAGATCACTCCACGACTGTAGACCCTTTAGAAACCGCCACGATCACTAAGCGTAACCCACAAGGGATTACCAAAGTGACCTGCTTTCAGGGCTGTTTGATGTTGACCCTGGCAGGAATTTCCATTCAATCACTGGGAGTCACATTAGTAGCTTCCCTCATAAATGTTCTTGGGAGATTGCTAAGATCTGCGTAGGACTCATAAAGTTACCACTGGTGTCCTTAATGTTGACCAACCAGGGTAGGAGTAGTACGTGTTCTTATGAGATCTTCTGATGCATCTCGTGGCTCTAGACTCGATAAGTGCATATTCTTTGGTCGTCGGAGACTGGAGCGGTGTCTCCTGTTTCAATATCAACATAGCTTGTAATGAGTGGTCGATAGATTATGCAGGGTTCCCCGTGAGAATGAAAAAAGCTCTTTTGAGAGAACTTCAGTGGTTAGAAGGTTTAGTGCAGTGCGTCACTGGGTCCATGACGTCTTGTCTTGAATACCGGTGTCGCCTTAGCAACAACCAATAGCATATGAATTGAACCTTGTTTCTGCCCTAAGGTTGAATAATGGGAGGGCTATTTCTTTTCACCCTTTCTCATTTAATTTCTTTTTAATTCTTCAACCCCTTCTTTCTCCTTTCTCATTTATCTCCTTTTTTCACAATCATACCTAAGGACTTTCTAATACTATCTATTTGGTATTGTCCTTGGGTAGATCCCTCCGGCTCTGGCGGATCATAGGATGGTTTTCCTAACCTTAGCCACCTTATAACTTCATGACTATCCTATGTTGCCATCAACCAAATCATTGAAAATTCTCTCAAAGTGTTTATAATTAAGAAACACATTTTTGCTAACACTTTGAGAGTTTTATGATTTTCAAATGCTCCCCCTTAACATGTGCTCATAGGTTTTTGATAGAAATTTGCACATGTCGGGGTGAGTTGCACTTTTTGAATTGATCCACTCTTAATAGACATATACCCGAGGGACACGTTTACGTCGCTTAGCTAAAGGGATCCATTATCAGCTTTTAGGTGATAACTAGCCCTAATAATTAGCTTGAAGTTGTTAACATTCCTTAAAAGGGAAGTTAGACCCGTCAAAGTACACACCTAAAAAGAGCTTCTCGAAACAGTACTTTCTACTTGGATAAATCCTTTTGAGTGCTAACAGTTGTGTTTCGTCAATTCAATTGTTAAGTCTGAGTCATGCTCACATGAGATACCAAATCCTTTTGTCACCGAAAGCCATTTTGCTCCCCCTCAATATGTGCATTCATATATATAAAAGAGATTGGCACATATGGGAGAGCATACATTTGATTCCAAAACATCACATTTTTTATCAGATTACTTACATAAATCACATTCTCTCCCCCGATCACAAATTTCAGGTCAATTGAGATGTTGTGATCCCAATTGATTTAAATAAGTTTAAAAAAAATTTTGGAGAAAAATGTGTTTTGATTTTAATGTATACTGATAATGAGACGAAACTTTTACTCACCCTTAATCATGGAGGGAGTCTGTTATGTGTCAGAGATGATGAGTTTTTTTTGAAATAATTTAGAATTTAACGAGAAACTTATGAAAAATTCATATGTTGACACATAACATGAAAATCACATTTTTATTCACTGCTGATTATGTACACAAAAGCTTGTTATGGTGATATTTTTAAGATTTTGAAATCACTCTCCCCCTCAATCAATGAACCATTTATAACTTTTTGAAATCGTTGTCATTGATTGAGTGATTTTAAAAAACGATTAAATTCTGATTGATTTACAAAAACTCATGGTACACCAAGTTTTTCACAAACATTTTCCTGTAAAATCATAGAAGGGAAAATATTTGCGATGGAAAGAAGACTTCTCTTCTTAATCAAGAAATAATGCACTGAAGCGTACATTATTTCGAAGAAACATGGATATAAAGTAATTCATGCCCGAGTGAACTTCACCCGGTAAGAGGAACAACCGTCTTTTTGGCGACGTGTTTTCCCCATTTAGAGGTACGGGTTGCTATCTGAAGTAATAGCAAGCCATAATGACATGTTTTAATCATTTATTATGACTTCTGCTCGAGCTTCATTTAAGATTCCGTGCCATTGTTGAATGACATTTCTAGAACCTTAAATGTTATTGATAAACAAAAGACATGCCTAGGAAATGGCTATTTTTGGTATTTTTGGTTTTTCAGATTTTTATGGGTTTTATATGTTTTATATTTTTGTATTTTTCTTTTTGGTTTAGAATATATATATACAAGGATATCTGAGGCAAATCTGTTACTCCTCATTCTCTTCCTGAAGACTTTTGAGCGATTCTGGTGTGATACTCTTCATTCCAAGACGCGGGAGAATGAATTGAAACCGTTCCCTCGGTAGTGCTTTTGTGAAGATGTCAGCCAGCTGAAACTCTGTCCTCACGAAGTAAAGTTCCACAATCCCCTTTTCAACTTGTTCCCTGATTAAGTGATGCCAAATATCAATGTGCTTCGATCTGGAGTGCTGAACATTGTTGTAGCAAAGAGGTATGGCACTTTTGTTGTCACAGTACATCGGAATCTTGTCATAAGCGAAGCCATAGTCCGATAATTGAGATTTCATCCATAGGATTTGAGCACAACATGAAGACATGGCAATGTATTCCGCCTCTGTGGAGGATATTGAAGTACTTATTTGTCTATTTGATGACCAGCTTACAAGTTTATCTCCCAGAAATTGAGCAACCCCCGAAGTACTTCGACGAGTGTCTTGACACCCCGCATGATCTGCGTCAGAGTAGGCCGTGAGGGCCATGGCAGTGTCTTTAGGATACCAGAGACCCATATAGATAGTCCCTCAAAGATACCTGAAGACTCTCTTGACAGCTTCCAAATGCTTTTTGGTAGGCTTGGATTGATATCGTGCACACATGCACACAGCGAATAGACGATCTGGCCTACTGGCAGTGAGGTACATTAGGGATCCAATCATGCTGCGGTACTTAGTTTGGTCGACTGGGATCCCTTCCGCATCCTCATCTAATTTGGATCTTTCAATCATGGGTGTATCAACCGGGTCACATGATTCAAATCCAAACTTTTTCAAAATCTCATTAGCATATTTGGATTGATTAATGAAGATTCCATTAGGATTTTGTGAGATTTGTAACCCCAGAAAAAATGACATTTGTCCCATCATTGACATTTGGAATTCAGAGTTCATCTCTTTGGCAAATCTATCACAGTCATCAGGATTAGAAGAGGCAAAGATGATGTCATCCACATAGATTTGAACATGAAGAAAGTGTTTGCCTGATTTTTTGGTGAAAAGTGTGGGATCAACAACAAGCTTGGTGAACTTATTTGCAAGAAGAAATTTGGACAATGTGTCATACCACGCCCTAGGAGCCTGCTTTAGGCCATAAAGAGCCTTCTTCAAGCGATAGATGTTATTAGGACGCTTAAGGTCCACGAATCCTTCAGGTTGGCTCACATAGACCACCTCTTTCAAGTTGCCATTTAGGAATGCCGTCTTAACATCCATTTAATATACAAGCATATTCTGACTAGCCGCATTAGCAAGAAAAATTCTTATGGCTTCAATTNACAATGTGTCATACCACGCCCTAGGAGCCTGCTTTAGGCCATAAAGAGCCTTCTTCAAGCGATAGATGTTATTAGGACGCTTAAGGTCCACGAATCCTTCAGGTTGGCTCACATAGACCACCTCTTTCAAGTTGCCATTTAGGAATGCCGTCTTAACATCCATTTAATATACAAGCATATTCTGACTAGCCGCATTAGCAAGAAAAATTCTTATGGCTTCAATTCTAGCAACTGGTGCGAAGGATTCTTCAAAGTCTATGCCTTCTTCTTGACGTTATTCTTTTGCTACAAGACGAGCCTTGTTTTTGAGTACCTCACCATACTCATCAAGCTTTACTTTGAATATCCATTTGAGAGCAATAATCATAACACAGTCAGGAGGAGGCACTAACTCCCACACATCGAGTCGGTCAAACTCATGAATTTCTCCTTGCATTGCTGTAAACCAAGAGCTTTTAGCCAATGCATCTTTGAAATCCTTAGGTTCGACTTTTGTTAGAATAGAGTTAACGAAGCACCACAAGGCATCTACGGAAAGTTGTTTGCGTGTGGATACCGGTCTAGAGGGGTTTCCAATGATGTTGTCAATAGAGTGATCATTTGTCCATTTCCTGATATGCTCGTGATGTTAGGGGTAGGATATTGATGAAACTATTTGTTGTTCCCCTGATGAAGCTGTATCGTTAGTGGGATCGGGGGCAAATATATTCACAAATGGCTCATCATTAGTAGATGAAAACGGATTCTATTCAGAGGAGTTATTGGCATCACCTTCATGTACAGAGGAAGATTGAAGATTAGATGATGTTTGCGATGTGCTGACTCATGGTGCATCTTGACTTAGTGTTATAGACACAAATGGGCCATTTGAGTCATGTGGAATTGGAGCTTCGACTACCTGTGGGTTGTCATTATTTGGATTGACAATTGGAGGCTCAAAATATTCATCAAACATTGGGTCAAATAATATCTTCAATTCATCACTTGGGGGAGGTACATAAGGTGATGCAGGAGTGGGATGCTGTACTAATCCTGAACTGATTGGTCCATGAGACAAAAGGTTTGGTGCCGGTCCATAACTGGTGTACCCTGGAACCTGTTGCTCAGTCAGTTCATCAAATGTAACGTGAATGGTTTCCATGATTGGTCGAGTTCTCTTATTGTAGATTCGGTATCCCTTGCGATCTGGTGCATACCCAATAAAGACTCCAATATCGGCCTTAGCTTTAAGTTTACCCAAGTCCTCACTATCATTGGTTGGGTAATAAAGAGCACCGAACACACGTAGGAAGGAGGGGTCTAGCTTTCTTTGATACACTAGTTCATAAGGAGTTTTGTTATGGAGAGGGTGTATCAATGATCGGTTTTAAGTGTAACAAGCAGTTGGAATTGCTTCCGCCCAGAGAAACATTAAAGTTTTGGAAAATATCAGCATGGTTCGAGCGACTTCAACAAGAGTACGGTTTCGTCTTTCAATGACTCCATTTTGTTGAGGTGTGCGTGGGACACTCTTTTGATGACTGATCCCAATGCTTTCATAAAACAGAGTAAGTTGTTGATTAACAAATTCAGTTCCATTGTCTGTCCAGATAATTCTGACGGTTTTGCTAAGTCTGACTTGCAGTTGCTTGATGATTTTAATGATGATCTCTGGAGTTTCATCCTTTGATCTTAAAAATTTCACCCACATAAACCTGGAGAAATCATCTACAATAGCCAGAACATATCTTTTTCCATTGATACTTTGAACTCTCATTGGACCACACAGATCCATGTGAAGGGTATGAAAGACTTCAGTAATGGTGTTGACAGTTTTGGGTTTGTGAGTGTGTTTCTTGCTTTTTCCTAATTGGCATGCAGAACAACGATGATCTTTTTCATATTTCAACCTGGGCATACCACGAACAAGATCTTTTCGTGTAAGTTCATTAATGGTGCCAAAGTTCAAGTGATTCAACCGGCGATGCCATAGCCATGATTTGTTCTTGGATGCCTTAGAGAGCAAGCAAATGGGTGAGGATCTCATCATGTCTTCGATAGATATGGTGTATAAATTTGTGCCATGACTACCCTTGAGTAGATCAACCCCATCTAACTCTCTAACAAAGCACGTATGTTTCTTGAATGCTACTTCGAGATCAGAGTCACAAAATTGACCAACAGAGAAAACATTGTGCCCGAGACCCTCTACATAATACACTCTAGAGATAACACTGTCTCCAAACACATAGTCTTCATAACCCATGATAGCCCCAAAATGGTCATTTCCGAATCTAACTGTCCTGATAAACTTATTCACGAAATATTTGAGCCATGAGCGATCCCCGGTCATATGTTTTGAGCAGCCTGAGTCCAAATACCAAAGGACGATTTGTACGACCTGCATTTGAAAACAGAAAAGGATGGATAACTGAAAAACATGGTCCCCAAATGCTGTTGGGTTCCGTTTGGTTAGCACACATATAAACAGGATTACTAGAATTCACTGCAGACATGGTTGATGTTAGGATCACATTTTACGTAATCTCTCAAGTCTCGGTCATTTCTACTAAATGTAATAGGTTGCTACAATATTTAGTTTACTTATGTTAAGTTTTATTAAGATGTAAGGCTTATAATGTCCAATGGGCCTAAAAGCCCACACGTTTTAGAGAGAAAGGGAAGAAGGGAGTGTTGCCCTATTCCTCACCTATAAATAGGACATCATGTAATCCTTTACATTTGTTGATTATTTCATTATCTTAAAGAAACTCTTGCACTTTCATCTTTCATATTGGTTTAATCAACCAATCTCTATTCTCATCTCATTTCTACCAAAACCTATACTTGTGTTTACAATATGGTGACCTAACAAGTGGTATCAATCGCTAGAAGAAGGTTCAAGTTTGCAACTTTCTTTAAGATTTCACCATTTTAAGGTTAGTTGTACAAGAATCTTGGATTAAAAACATGTTTTTGGAATGCTTTTAACAAAAACAAAAAACTGCCTATTTTCGAGAACACCAAAGCCCTTAACTTTCGAGAACACACATAATCGCTCCATAAGTGTTACCGTTTCTTACTCAGTGCTTTTCTCTCTAGTATAAGAAAGAAAACACTTTGACTCGTTGGATACTTTCGATTTTGTATAATCTCGAAAATTTTTTGGACCCTTTTTGAAATCTTGAAAACTTTTGAGAACATCATACATTTTTCGAAATCACTTTCTGTTTTCGAAAACTTGTGAACTTTTCGAAATCATTTTCAATTTTGTCGAGAAAATCTTTGATCTCCTTTGTTTCTATCTTCTCGATAATTGTCTCATAATTTTCTCGATAATTTTCACTTTATCGAGAACAATCTGAGTTATCGAGATCACACAATATTTTCAAGATCACAACCAAACTTTCGAGATCACATCCAAACTTTCGAGATCACCAGGACTTTGACTGACTTTCGAGATATTCAACAACTAAGTTTCGAGAACACACTCGGGATAGTTTTCGAGAATTGGCTTATCACTTATACCTTCTACAAGATCCATTTACACACAAGTCTTTCATCATGTCTCAACCTCTGTACTACAATTACCTTCATCAGCATCAGCAGCTACAACAGAATCGTCAACAAAAACTGTATCAACAACAGTATCATCAACCATACTACATGCACGAACAACATCAACTCTTAATGCACCAACAACAATTTCCACAACAACAACCATACTTGCATCAGCAAATGCAAACCAATCTTCCACCAACTAAGCAAACACATTGGTTTGATCAAATGTGCGAAGGAATCACTAGTCAGCAATCTCGACATGAAGCTGGGTCTCTTGACATTCCTCCAATGCTCACACCAGGCAACTAAGTTCAATGGACTAGTCGTTTCTTGCGATTCATTGAACTTAAGAAACCTCATGGTAAGTTTATGAAAAAGGTCATTCTTGAAGGACCATTTCAATGGCCTACTACAACGTTTGCAGGTGATCCTAATGCAAATCCTCCAAGACCTGATACTGTAATTCCACTTGCTGAATCCTCACTCACCGCAGAGCAACAACTTCATCGGGAAGCAAATGAACTTGCAATGATCTACATTCTTCAGGGAATACCTAATCCGATCTTTCGAAGTATTGATGCTCAGAAAACTGCTAAGGATATGTGGGAACATGTTCATCTCTTGATGGAAGGCACTGAATTGAATCAAGAAGACATGCAATCAAAGCTTTATATGGAATATGAAGACTTCATGATAGAATCAGGGGAATCGCTTGAGTCTTACTATCATTGTTTCACAAACATCATCAATGACTTGGATCGACACAACATCATACTCCCCAGGATTGCAATCAACACTAAGTTTCTAAGTTGTCTTGGTAATGAATGGAAAAAATATGTCACGTTTGCTAGGCAGGCTAAGAATCTTCATGATGCACCATATGGATTGTTGTTTGATTATCTGAAGCACCATGAGAGTGAAGTGAACAAGGATAGAGCTCTTCGTGCAAATTTGTCACCTCCTCCAAATCCTAACTCATTAGCACTTGTTGCTCAATATCACTTTATTCCACAACCTTCAAACCATGCCTATGTTCAAGAACAAAATAACTTCAACTACCATCAACCAAATCCTTCACAACCACTACTCACATATGATTCTACTCAGCAAAGCAACATCGGTTCAACTGATTCGTATGACAACAATGACTCCATGCTCTACTCCAATGCTAACAATGATGAAGATGAAGAGGAATTCAACAACTTGAACCAAGGAATTGCAGTCATCGCTAAAGCATTCAGCGAATTCTCCAACAAGTCCAACAACCATCTTCGTTCTTCATCTAACACAAGGAATCAAGCTGTTGTTAATGATGGCCGAGTTGAGGTTCAGAATCGTAACTTTGGTAGATCTGGTTTTCATGGTAATATGGGTAATTCTGGAAATGGTCAGAGGTTTAATGCAAATGGTAGCTTTCGGAACAATGTTGCTGCTCCTCAGAAAAGGGTTGAGATTGTTGAAACGGGCAATACAGATTCTGGTAACACAGTCATTCGTTGCTACAACTGCAATGGGATCGATCATTTGGCAACTGCATGTCCTTCACCGAGAACTCAAGGCAGCAAGTATCACAAGGAAGCATTACTTCTCGCTCTTAAGGATGAAGCATGTGGAAACGTCAATGCTAAAGACAACAGCTTCATGGCCAATGCTCAATCTGATGATGACATGGAAGATCTAGAAGCAAATGATGCAGTTATGCTTATGGCCAATATGCAGGAACAACATCTGAGTGATTCAGGCCAAGTGTATGACACTGATGGTCTGTCTGAGGTACATGATTTAAACACATGCTTAATACATGATATTGCCTCACCTTCTGCATCTGCATCAGACGAGGAACAAGTTGTTCAAAACGATTCATTATTATCTAGTCAAGAGGATGAGCAAATAAGCACATTTGTTACATTTTAGGAAGATGATCAAATTGACCCTGTGGTTATATTTGATGAAAATGTTCAAATTAACCAAGTTGTAATATTTGATGATCCACTTGATGATGGTTATAAGGATCAAAATGAACAACATGTACCTTCAAATGATCCAGATTCAGAACTCATAACCATGTTAATGACCACCCAAATTCAGGCCCAAAAATGCAATGATATAAATACCAAATTGAAAGCCAAAATTGCATCATTAACGAAAGACCTTGAGTGTTGTAAACTTCAAATAACAAATTTTGAAACACGAGATAATCGGGAAAAAAGTTTTGAAATTGCTTTCCAAAAATCGTATGTTCAAGAACAAGAGTTACAACATCAAATACGTGAATTAACCGTTTCCAAAAATGATTTAATCTCACAAATGGAACAAGAAAGGTTTGCTCATAAACAACAAATGAATCAACTCACCGATGAATTTTCTAAAACAAAATCTGAGTTGTCCATTTGTCAAGCTGAGTTTCGTGAATATAAACAAAAGTCAAGGAAACGAATTGATTCTTACGTCGAAGAAGTTGTTGAATTGGAAAAGAAAATCAAAAAGTTTAAAAATGTTGTTTATAAAACGGGTGAATCCATTACCACAATTCAAAAAATTTCATTACAACAAAGACCTCTCGGGTGTGGTTATGCTCTTGTTTACGATACACCCAGTTTTTTAAAAATAGCACTCAAGGNTCCATTTGTCAAGCTGAGTTTCGTGAATATAAACAAAAGTCAAGGAAACGAATTGATTCTTACGTCGAAGAAGTTGTTGAATTGGAAAAGAAAATCAAAAAGTTTAAAAATGTTGTTTATAAAACGGGTGAATCCATTACCACAATTCAAAAAATTTCATTACAACAAAGACCTCTCGGGTGTGGTTATGCTCTTGTTTACGATACACCCAGTTTTTTAAAAATAGCACTCAAGGAAATTCCAAAATTGTATAGTGCAGAACACTTATTTGATGAATCTGTTGTGCGTGTTATTGTATATGATCGTGAAGAAGAAGAGGAAATAGAGGATGAGAGTCGATCTAAAATGAGCACTGTTTTTTACAGCACACCTTTTGATTATTCCACATTTCGTCGTTTTTATGATTCTTTTGTGCCTCAAAAAGAAAAACCTGAACAACCTTGGTATTTAGTACAAATAAATGATTCATCTTCTAATGTTGGTCCTGTTAAACCAGTAGCACAAATAAATGGTCCTTTACCTGATTCTGGTCAAATTAAACCATTACCAAAATGGTGTACTGTCATAGGTATTTTGATACGTTTATAGAAGACATAAAGTTTTTAGAACAAGCAATTGAAAGAAACTCAGAAATAACTGTAGCAACTTTTCAAAATGTTTACGAAAAAGAAAAGAGAGAAGTCTTTCAAAAACAATTCTTGCCACATGTTCAACATTTGCGTCTTTGTGCTACACTCTGGGAAAAGGAACTCCAGTCAAAGGTAAAATCAATGATAGAAGTTTTCAATGCAACCGAACAAACAATTTCGAAACAGAAAAGAAAAAACAAAGATTTGCAAAAAGAGGCTGATCGACTCTTAGAATTTGTACTTAATGTTGATATACTATCTGTGATTATGAATGCGTTCTATGAAACTGGTACCTCTATGCTGGTTGATGATCACACTGATGATATTAAATTGTTGATTGAACATGTTGAGACTTTAAAGAGTGAAAAAGAAAAACTTGTGAAACACAATGATGATGTGCAAAATAAACATTCTAAAGAGATTTCTCAACTAACAAAGAAACTTGAATGGTGTCAAAATCAAAGTCTTGATTTCGAATTGCAATTGCAAAAACAAAACACTTCAACTTCCTTTCATAATGAAGTTGTAGAGTTACAAAGTCAAATCTCACAATATCAAAAGGAATTAGAAGCGTTAAAAGTTGTAAACAATGACATTTATTTTTGCAATTATGAGCTGGAATCTAACATCCAAGACAAGAAGCACATCATCATTGAACTAAAAGAGAAAATAAAGGTACTTGAAAAAGGAAAGTTTGCTAGCAATAATGTGATTGCACCAGGCATGTACAACATCGACACATCCCCTAGGGAAACGCACTCTCAAAATTCTAATGTGAATGATTCAACTTCTACAGGAATAGTCACCACTCCTAGCGTTAGCAGATCAAAGCGTAAGAGCACCAAAAGGAAGAATAGGATCTGGAAGCGTAGAAGCGGATCACTAGAAGCTTCTGAAGTAGAAGAACACCTTAGGAATTTGAATAAAACTCATGTTGCACTAGACTTATATTCTGATTTGGCAAATCGTAATACTAATCTTTGTGTAACGAATGATGAACCGTTAAATGCTTTGAATATTAATGCTTCATGTGTGTTTTGTCGAAATAGTATATTATCTGGTGATCATTCTAAATGTGTTGCAAACTCTCTTTTATCTCGTCATAAGAAACGTACATCTGGCAGAATATCTAGGCCCACTACTGCTTCTAAATCTGTGCTAGGACTTATGCCAAGTGTAGTTTCTAAGAATGACATAGTTGCCCCCATAGTTGCGAACAATACCTCTAAGAACATGCCATCCCCTAGTGAATTCATTAAGAAGAAAGCACGAAATAGTTGGGGTTGGCAACGTTGGTTACAAAGGACACATAACTTTAAATGGATTCCTGAAATTGTTAATATGTGTGCTTCTAACCCAACAGAACCCACAACTTCTTTGGGTTCCACCCTTACATCTGTTCCATCTTTGTCTCCATCGTGTGATACAGGTGGTTCAAATTGTTCTTTGGATTGTTGATAGCGGATGCTCCCGACACATGACAGGCAATCTCAAACTGTTAAGAAATTTGTCTCAAAGTTCATCGGTACTGTCAGATTCGGGAATGATCACTTCGCTGCAATTATGGGATATGGGGATTATGTCAGTGGGAACATCGAAATTAGTCGTGTGTATTATGTCGAAGGCCTTGGTCACAATCTGTTTTTCGTTGGTCAATTCTGCGATGGGGATTTGGAAGTAGCATTCAGGGATAAAACATGCTTCGTTCACGACTTACAAGGAAATGATCTTATGTCCGGCACTCGGGGAAACAGTTTCTATACTATCTCATTGTCAGACATGATTGCATCTTCTCCTATTTGTCTTCTTTCAAAAGCAACTTCGACAAAATCCTGGTTATGGCACAAGCGTATGTCTCATCTTAACTTCAAAACCATGACAGACCTTGCTCGTCACAAACTAGTTGATGGCCTTCCTAGATTCAGATATTCGAAAGATCACTTATGTCCCGCTTGTGAACAAGGAAAGAGCAAGCGTGTACACTTCAGCTCTAAAAATGAACCAAGTTCTAAGCATGTTCTTCACCTACTTCATATGGATTTGTGTGGCCCCATGTGTGTGCAAACGATTAACGGCAAATGGTACATCTTAGTAATTGTTGATGACTACTCCAAATGGACTTGGGTTTACTTTCTACGAAGCAAAGATCAAGCTCCTTCAATGATCATCACCTTTCTCACCAAAATTCAGGTTCAACTTCAGAACATAGTCAGAACAGTCAGAACGGATAATGGAACTGAATTCAAGAATCAAACTCTTCGTGATTATTTTGACAAGGTGGGAATTGAACATCAAATGTCTATTGCTAGAAGTCCAGAACATAATGGGGATGTCAAAAGACGCAACAGAACGTTAGTAGAACCTGCAAGAACGATGCTCATTAACGCTCAATTACCAGATTACTTATGGGCTGAAGCCGTATCAACCGCATGTTATACTCAAAATCGCTGTATGATCACCAAACGCCACAACAAAACCCCTTATGAACTTGTTCACAAACGCAAACCAAATATTCAACACTTTCATGTATTCGGTGCTCTCTGCTACCCACATAATGATCGTGATGATTTTGGTAAGCTCAAAGCTAAAGCCGATATTGGGATCTTCATTAGATATTGTGAGAACTCCAAAGGTTTTCGAATCTACAACTGTCGCACTAGGGAAATTCAGGAGACTATTCATGCTAATTTCGATGAACTTTCTGAGAAGGCTTCTGAGCACAACAGCTTAGGACCCGCATCAAACCATCTTAACTTCCCAGATTCTTCAACTGAACCATTGTCACTAACCCGCAAAGAATTGGAAACCTTGTTCGCACCGTTGTTTGATGATACTTTTGATCAAAGTGCACCAGATGTATCCACTAGTTCCGCTGCTCAACCTGAAAATATTCCAATACCTGATACACCTGCTCCTACAACAACCAATGTAGACAACAGTGCACCTTCAAATGAGTTTTTCAATCCGTTTGCTGAACAAACCGATTCCAATACAGACAATACAGCTGAAGATCTGAACCAACAAACAGTACCTGAACCTGCTGCCTATGATCCAAATGCACTGTTTAATCCATTTGCTCCGACTCCAAACCTTGAAGATATTGCAGAGTCGTCAACACGCAATTTGGAACCACTTAATATGCAGCAGTTCCATAACCCTCACCCTTCAACGCATCAGTGGACTAAAGATCATCCCTTAATCAACATCATTGGACATCCTTCAGCTCCAGTTATGACAAGACAACGACTTCACTCCGATGGTGAACATTGCATTTATGCACTCACAGTTTGTCAAGCTGAACCCAAAAACATTAAACAAGCACTCACATATGACAACTGGATTGAATCAATGCAAGAGGAATTCAACCAATTCAAACGCCTCGAAGTGTGGGAATTAGTTGAACGACCAGATGGAGTTTATGTCATTGGGCTGAAATGGATTTGGAAAAACAAGTTGGACGCAGATGGCACAGTTATTCGTAACAAATCCCGATTGGTTGCTAAAGGATATTCTCAGGAAGAAGGAATTGATTTTGAGGAGTCTTTTGCACCAGTGGCTAGACTCGAAGCAGTTCGCATTTTTCTAGCATACGCTGCTCACAAAAACATGGTTGTTTATCAAATGGATGTGAAAATGGCATTTCTAAACGGTGAGTTACGTGAAGTGGTCTATGTTAGTCAGCCAGAGAGATTCATCGACCCAGAGCATCCTAGTCATGTCTACAGACTTAAGAAAGCTCTTTACGGTCTCAAACAAGCCCCAAGGGCATGGTACGATAAACTTACTGCTTTCTTGCTTGCTAATGATTTTACTAAAGGTTTAATAGATCCAACTTTGTTTATCCAAAAACACGGGGATGACGTTTTAATTGTACAAATATACGTTGATGACATTATTTTTGCTTCTACACATAAAAAGTACTCAAATGCTTTTGCAAAACTAATGAAACAAAATTTTGAAATGTCTATGATGGGTGAACTTACATTCTTCTTAGGATTACAAGTTCATCAGTCACCCCGTGGGATTTTCCTTAGTCAGCCCAAATATGCTCTTGAGATTATTAAGAAACATGGCATGACCAGTTGTGATACTCACAATACCCCAATGGCCATCACAACTAAGGTAGATGAGGATTTACATGGGAAACCTGTTGACCCCACAAAATACTGAAGTATTATTGGGTCACTCATGTATCTAACATCTAGCAGACCAGATATTGTATTTGCTGTATTTATGTGCTCTCGTTATCAGTCCCGTCCTACTGAACATTACCTCAATGAGGCTAAACGAATCCTTCGATACATAAAGGGAACCATTAACATGGGGATCTGGTATCCGAAGGATTCTGGTTTTGAACTCATAGCCTTTTCAGATGCTGATCATGCAGGGTGCGTAGACACATGCAAAAGTACTTCTGGTGGTTTGCAGTTTCTTGGAGATAAACTTGTGTCTTGGCAATCAAAGAAGCAAGATTGCACCTCATTATCATCTACGGAAGCTGAATATGTAGCCATGTCTGCTTGCTGTGCTCAAGTCATTTGGATGAGAACACAGCTAATGGACTACGGTTACTTATTCAACAAAATTCCGATGTACTGTGACTCGAAAAGTGCAATAGCAATCTCATGCAACATTGTTCTGCATTCAAAGTCTAAGCACATTGATCTCCATTATCACTTCATCAAGGAGCATGTTGAAAAGGGTACAATTGAGTTAAATTTTGTGGGTACTGTATACCAGCTCGCCGATTTGTTCACGAAACATTTACCTCCATCAAGTTTTGCTGAACTAGTCCACCGGATTGGTATGCGGTGTTTGACTCCAGATGATTTAAATTCTTTTCTTAAAAATAATTAACTGAGTCAAATACCAAAACTATTTTTGTAAATATTTATCAAAAACATAAGACAAAATCAAAAAAAATCTTCAAAAAAATTCCAAAAAGATTTTCCATTTTTAGCTTATGTGTTATTTTTTCTCTCGTTCTTCAAAAGCAAGTACACTACCTCTATCAACACTTCGGTTTATCAAAAATTTCTCAATTTTATCACCAAGTGTTGAGGGGGAGAATATGTTCTTCAAAATTTAAAAATCTTGTTCAAACATGTGTACTTGCATATTTCAATAAGATGATGTTGTCAATAATAATGGTGGAACTTCACGGGTTATCCCTCGTATCATTTATTTTAATATTTCTTTAAAATTCCTTTTAGCCTAGAATGTATTTATTGCTAACGGTCGTTACTTTACAACATCAAATATCAAAGTTTAGGACTTATAAAAGGATGATATGTAGTTAAGGGACTAGATTTGCCAATTGGCCAAAGTTTTCAAAATAATAACCTAAAACAAACAACCCCCCCCCCCTTTTTTCATTTTTACAAAAACATAAAACCAAACACAATCTTAATAATCAAACGGCTCAATTTCAAATCATAAATCCGTGCTTCAAACCTTCAATCCGTAAGTGTTTTTATGATCTTTGGCCTAATCTAAGACATGGTTTTCAACCAATTTAGTTTTTAATGGCTAGATTATTCACAATTTCGTCTTCTAAGACTAGGGTTTGCGTTAATCTCGTTAATGATCCATACATGTGTTTTTTGTTTTGTTAATAATAGGGCTTTTGTTCCTAGATGTGTGCTAATCATGTAACAAACAAATAATCATAACAATATACATGTTTGATCTGATTTCGATATTAGGGTTTATGTACGAGTTGGGTTTTCTTGATTAAGTGTTGCTTTGTTTGATTTTATTAGTGGGATATGTTTGTTTGAGTATTAGTTTCATGTTTATGCTCATTAATTGTTCTATATATCGCGAATGCATGATCTAGAAAATTAGGGTTTATGGTCGAATTGGGTAATTTCATGCTTGTGTTCTTGAGTTCAATTAAATGGCTAGTATGTATTCCTATTAGTGTTAATTGATGTGTTTCATTGGTTTTACAACATATATGCTCGTATTCCATGATCTAGATAGTTTAGGGTCTCGCTTGTTTTCGAAATCGTGTACCTTTGTGGAATACTTGTGATTAATTGTTTTCCTGTGATCATTTTATCAGGTATTCATTCAAGGGATCAAAATTTTTCAAGAACATGTATGTCTACAATGATTTCAAAAATTCTTGTATAAGAATTATTTTCGAAAACTATAACTTATCGAGATCTTTCGATCATTTTTATCGAGAACTCTCTCTAATTTATCGAGAACTCTCCTTAACAAAAATTATCGAGAACTCTTTGTAAATTATTGAGATCACTCAATAAGAGATCACTGGTTATCGAGATCTTTTATGTGTTATCGAGAACATGCAATCTTGTTTTATCGAGAACCCTTACTCCTTGAGTTATCGAGAACATTTGTTGTTCAAGTTATCGAGATCATTTCTTATGAAATTATCGAGAACACAAATATACAAAAGTTATCAAGAACCCATTTAGTGAATGTTATCGAGATCACTGGCAACCATGTTTTCGAGATCACACTTAATCAATTTTTTAAGAATTCTCATGTGTTGTAACCTTTTCGAAAACATGTATAATGGATGAATACTCATGAAGTTGTTGTGTTGTAATCATAGTTCATTGACTTGTATTTGTGTGTTATTGATATTTATGTATTTCTAATACATAATTTGTTATGCTAAGTACTATGAATGTGCCATCATTATGTCTTAAATATATACGTGTTAAACTGCTAATACAACCACATCTCACGTGTTAATTAACTAAACCATAACTGCAACATGTAACTTATATGTCTATGTAAATCAAACATGAACGTGAACTAATGACTAACAGATTTGGATTTTTGATTTCATGACATTACATTTACAGAATACAGTGGCTGAACACACTGAAAATGTCCCCGAACAAACTCTTCCATTACTCACACTCGGAGAGGTTGTCCCAGCAAACTACAACATCACCATTGGCCAAAACAATCCATGTATTGACTTCAACAAACTTCGAATTCTCGAAGATACGTGCAAGATTGTTAAGGACATTCTACTGGCTCATCCCTGCAAACCTATACTTACAAAGTCAACATCAGTTCCTATCTTCTATATTCATCAGTTCTGGCATACAACTCAAGCCAACTTGGATGATGAATCCTTCTCTGTCAAGCTGGATCGTCAAGAATACACCGTGGACCTAGATGTTCTTCGAACCGTTCTCATGCTTCCCACACCAGAAGAGTTTCATCCTATGCTAACCGAACTTGAAATCCTGGATTATCTTATTGATCTAGGATACGATGTTCAAGACGAACTACAACTCATCAGACTGTCAAGATTCAGTGTGAAATATCCACCACAACCATGGAGAACATTCTACATGTTGATAGTTAGATCTATTGCCGGCAGAAAGAGTGGTCACGAACATCCACGACTGGAGCACCTACAAGTATTTTGGGGGATGATGAGCATGAAACCTATCAACTTTGCCAGTTCCATAATGAGCGACATGATCCATCACATTTACACCGATTGTGAAAGGAGCGTGATTCCGTTCGTTAGGTTCACAAAGATGCTCATAGAACACTTCTGTGAGAAAACACCTGACTACATCAAGAGAATGCTTGATCCCACAGAACCCAAAGACATCTACAACCAAGACTACAGGATCTCTTTTGTCAAAACCATCAAGTTTGTTACAAGGACGAAGGGAATGAGAATTCCAGACTACTTTCTGGATGAAAGGATTCGAAAGACTCAGAACTACAAAATCTACGACAAAGCCTTTCAAGCTAGGAAAGAAGGTTACACTGGTGAAGAAGAAGAACCAGCTACCACAGTTCAAACTCGTAGCAGAAGAGGTGGCAAGACGGGAAGCTCCATCAGTACCACAACCTCACAACAACCTAAGTTTACACCAAAACCTGCTACCAGACAAAGAAAGAAGGTCACACCGAAACCAATCATTCAAGATGAACCGGTGTCTTCATCTTCAGAGTCTGAATCTGAGTTTGGAACTGAGTCAGATGATGAAGAGGAGTTTCCCGGACTTGAATTGGCAAAGCAGATAAGCAAGGAATATCTTCATAAGGAACAAAGGAAAAGCGAAGGGATTACCATCAATGAACCTAGTGGTGATATTCATGATGAAGAAGAAGTAGATGAACCGGCTGATGTACCACTGGTAGACAAGCGTAAATTGAAAAGCATCATTGTCGATCCCAGAGCAGAAGAGAAACAGCATATGAAAGAACTGAAAGAAGCTACACTTCTCAGTCTCCATCAACCCCAGCCTCATCAACAACCGCTCGATCTAAAGGCACAAGAGGGTGGCTCAAGCAGCACATTAGTTCCTCCTTCCACAACATTGACTCAAACTGAAACTGAACAACAAGATGTCATTATGAAGGAAGCTACGGAGGAAGATGTTACAGACTTGCAAAAGGAGACAGAGCCTTCTGAGTTCATCACACCGGAGTTTGTCGATCAGGTACGAAGAGAAGAGAAACTAAGAAAGAAAGCACGTGAGGAGACAGAAAGATTACTTCGTGATGATGAACAAGACGTAGAATTCTTTGACACCGACCAACTTATCAACACACCTCCGCATTCGTCTTCAAAGGATCCTCCGATTCCCAAAGGTACTCCTCCAAGGGATCCTTCTCCTCCTCCACCTGAATCCGAACATGAATCATCTTCAAAATCATCATCACACCACTCATCTCCACCACCACCAAAGATAACATCTAAACGCAAATCAATCAAGAAGAAGGGAAGCTCATCCACTGCCACCGAATCACAGAAGATCAAGCAAGCTGTTGCTATGGGTAGGAAAAAAAAGAAAGACACACAACCTCAGGAAGGATATCTAAAGGACCAAGTTCAGAAGTTATCACAACAGGTCACAACATTGACTACTCAAGTCAAGGATCTCAAAGAGTCAACTGCTCTAGTTGACAAACTCCTGCAAGCTGACATGAGTGGCGTGATAAAGTCATACACCGAAGAATATCTAAACGACAACCTTGTCGCCATCACCACTCCAGCAGTGTCCGAACTTCTTCAACCAATTCAGACAGCATTGAACTCCAGGATTAAGCAGAACATGGAACAAATGCTTCAGTCTACTCCATTCTATCTCCGAACAAACAGGGCTCCAACTGCACATGCTGATCTTACAACCGAGCAACTACAAACCTTGTTAGCTGCAAAGCTTAGAGATAAAGAGGAAAAGACTCCTGAAGAATCAACAATGTTCGAAGCGTTGAAAGCCATTGCCTCCAAAGAGTCATGCAAGGAAGCAGCTGGTAAACCAAAACGACCAAGGAAAGATAATGATCCTGATGCCGATCCGAAAAGCAAGAAATCAAGGACCTCAAAAGAACCATCATCTTCTCAAAAGCCATCTAAGTCTTCTAAGACTCCACCATCAAAACAGCATCCACCTGCCTCAGGATCCGGTCCAACACAATCAGAAGAACCTTTCATGCTTCAACCAGCTGACACTCAGGAAGAACCCGCATCACCCATTCACGAATCACCAATTCCTGAATTTCAAGCTAGACCATCATCAACATCAAAGACCAAAGAGAAAAGGAAGTCTACAAAGTCTAAGAAGAAAAAGAAGAAGTCTACACCATTCTCCTGGCTAGATGTCGAAGAAGCTCCGAAACCTGATTGGTTGACTGAAATGATCAAGTCACAGCCTCTACTTGAATCCGATGAAACACTGCCTCGAAATACGTTGCAGTATACTCAAAGTATAGTGACAGGACTTCAAGTTGATAAGTTGACTAAGGCTGAACTCAAAAGGATCAATCATGAAGCATTTGACTTTCTTAAGAAAATATCAAGAAAAAAAGTTGAACTCGAGTATCACATGGAGAATATTGCCTACGCCTTATCCGGCTCGTTCGACTGGCTGAACCCTGAATCCAACATCGACACCCAAAAGAAAGACAAGACACCTTACTTCACCAACTGGACAAAACCATTGCCTCTTCTAGGTTTTCCAGAACAACCTAAGATCCCTTACCGCTACTTCTTCAACAACGATCTCCGATATCTTCAACATGCTCATGAGACCTCCAAAGAACGATATGCATCCTCACTGACGATTTCAGTTCCAGCTCCTAGATACGAATTACCTAACATTGAAGAGACAACACCAATATTCAGCAAACCAGTTGTGACATACAACAAGGAAGCTCTTCTTGGTATTCAACACTGGCCAGAGAAACATAAACTCGGTTACACCCACAGACTACATCTAACAACAAGTAAGAATGTGAAGCATCCACTTCATATCATTGCTATCATGGAAATCTTGGAAGATCGAAGATTCAGCTACACTTTCATGCGCGAAACATCGTCAAGAGACTGGATGAGAAGCAGTACAAGTTTTGTGAAGCAGACTTCCCAGATCTCAACCTGAATGACATCGAAGATATGTATTTGGAAAAGGTTCAAGGAAAAATGCTTAACTTCCCAAAGGAAACACAATACAACTTCATCGCGTCTCTACTTCTCTACATCAGACGATTGATAGTTCAAGAAAGAGTGGAAGATCTTCAGCTGGGCATTGAAAGTTATCAGAACAACATCAACCAAACCAAACCATAACTCACGTTTCCTGGAATTCAAGGATCATCACAGTATACTCTTGTGCAACAACCATCGTTTGGAATCACCTACCTCAACAAGAGGAATCATCTCCGCTTTATGAGGTTCGATGAAATTCAGAAGTTCTGTGATGACACACTACGAAAAGTTCGTGATGGGTTAGCTGAAAGATTGATTGATGAGAAGAAGAGGTTACAAAAAGGTGAAGAGACTAGGTGGAAAGCTAATGGATGAAGAATGATTCGAAACTTTGTTCACACGATTTAAGAGAGGCTATATCGTCGTGAGCAGATCAGAAGATTGGAAAGCTACATAGGTGTTCGACCTTCATTTCCGGTCTTGACATTCAGAAGACCCGATCCTCAGTTCACAGACTTTGATGCTTTGCCTGCTGATGAACCTTAGCTCCCTTGCTTCTGGAATTAACATTTCAATATTTTCATTATATATTGATTGATTTGTGATTACTACGGCTTGTGCACACATAACAGTGTACAACCCACACTTTGTACTTAAATGACCCTGTAGTATGCATCAGTGCTACAATCCTCACATAAGGAGCGAAAGCTTCTTACTTTTGAGTAGAATTAACAAACTTTTCATGATTTCTACAATTCTGCTCAAAAGACAAGTATTTCACCTCGATAAGTAGTCATTTGTTGAGGGGAAGTACTTGACCAAAAACATCGTTCTCAAATCTTAAAAGTCTTGATTGATTTCTCCCCGTAAGACTCTAAAAGGCATATTTTAATCAAAAGGTTTACAAGAACAACATTTGATATGCTATTTTTGAGGGGGAGAAAATGAAAAGTGATTAAATATGATGTCAAAAGTTTCATCTTGTGCGAGCTCGACTCAGAATTGACCCACGAATTGACGAAAGAACAAATGTTAGTATTCTAAAGGTTTTATCCGAGTAGAAAGTACCATTTCGAGAAACTCTTCTTAGACATTTACTTTGACGGGTCTAACTTCCTTTTAGGAATCTTAACAACTTCAAGTTAGTTATTAGGGCTAGTTATCACCTAAAGACTGATAATGGATCCTTTAACTAAGCAGCGTAAACGTGTCCCTCGGGTATATGTCTATTAAGAGTGGATCAATTCAAAAAGTGCCAACTCTTCCCGCATATGCAAATTTCTGAAAATATTCATGAGCATATGTTGAGGGGGAGTCTTTCATAAGAAATCTAAAACCCTCAAAGTGTTAAGAAAAGGTTTTATACTCATAAACACTTTGAGAGATTTTCCTAATATTTGGTTCAAATGCATCAATAGGATAGTCATGGAGTTACAAGGTGACTAAGGATAGGAAAAACCGTCCTATGATCCGCCAGAACCGGAGGGATCTACCCAAGGACATCACCAATAGTTAGAAAATAGAAGTCCTTAGGTATGATATGATAAAAGGAGAAAGGAATGAAAGGAGAAAGAAGGGGTTGAAGAATTAAAAAGAAAAGTAAAGATAAGGGTGAAAAGAAATATCCCTCCATATGTTCAACCTTAGGGCAGACACCGAGTTCAATTCATATGCTACTGGATGTTGATAAGGCAACACCGGTATTGAAGATAAAGACGTCATGGACCCAGTGATGCAATGCACCTAAACCTTCTTAGCCACTCAAGTGTCTCTCAAAAGATACTTGTTTCATTCTCACGGAGAACCCTGTATAATCTATTGACCATTCACTACGAGTGTGTTGATATTGAAAAGGAGGTACTCTGCTCCACACCTCCGACGACCAAAATGTGCACAAATTGAGTCTAGAGCCACGAGATACATCAAAGATCTCTTAGGAACACATAATACTTCTACACTAGTGTCTTACATCATTGGACACTAAGTGTAAACTATCAAGTCCTACGCAGATCTTAGCAATCTGCCTTGAACGTTTATGAGGGATTTACTTATGTCTTACATCAAACAGCCCTGACAGCAGGTCACTTCGGTGATTCCTTGCGGATTACGCTTAGTTTTTGCGATGGTTTCAAACGGTCTACAGTCGTGGGGTGATCTCTAGTGACTCATCTAATCGTGGGTGTACTTATGTATGTCTGTGTAAGCCCTCTAGGGGGTATCTGATTAGGAACGGCCTTGGTAAGGATTAGAATGAGTCTTCACACTATGCTGTCGACAAATTCTAATTCCAAACCTGTAAGTACCGGACGTATTATTGCTAACTGTTTCAATGCAGGTACAACTACCATCCTGAACACCAAAGTCCACATGCTCATACTTACATCTCAACGACTATGAAAGCTCCCATCAAAGATCAATGCATTATTACAGTCAAAGAAAGATTCTACGTCGAATGAAAGAATCTACAAAGTGAAAAGACAATGATCTAATGCTAAGCAACCTTCAAAGAAGGATTCTACGTCAACACAAAGAATCTTCAACAAAGAAATAAGAGCTATGAAAGTATGTAAGCATCAAAGTCAAAGATGTATGAGCATGTTGGAAAGGCACAGATCCACTGGAGACTAAGAATGTGACGAATGGCAGACTACGACATCACTTGATCACTATCAAATGATCAAAGACAAAGAACAAAGAACGATGAATCATTTTGCTAACGAATTTTTTGAAGACGTCTAAAGCCGTGAAAGCCAAAGTTTATAGACAAAGTAAAAAGACGTCGAGCAACTGTATTAGCCTTCATGACCGATCCTTAGGGGGAGATTGTTAGGATCACGTTTTACGTAATCTCTCAATTCTCGATCATTTCTACTAAATGTAATAGGTTGCTACAATATTTAGTTTACTTATGTTAAGTTTTATTAAGATGTAAGGCTTATAATGTCCAATGGGCCTAAAAGCCCACACGTTTTAGAGAGAAAGGGAGGAAGGGAGTGTTGCCCTATTCCTCACCTATAAATAGGACATCATATAATCCTTTACATTTGTTGGTTATTTCATTATCTTAAAGAAACTCTTGCACTTTCATCTTTCATATTGATTTAATCAACCAATCTCTATTCTCATCTCACTTCTACCAAAACCTATACTTGTGTTTACAATATGGTGACCTAACAGTTGACTTAGTGGAGACTTCACAAATGGATGCTGTAGCCCTTGTATCATGACAAGTATTTTCTACAGGAAAGATTCTACCAGTCGGCTTCCATTCCTTATCAATCCTATGCCTAGGATAGATCATTCTAGTTAATGGGCACTCGTTTCCTAAGGTGAATTTTCGTCCAGTGGGTCTCCATTGATATCCTACATTGGTGAATGTCCTTCCGGTTTCTTTCCAAACATGTTTTTTTATTTTAGATTTCCTAACTCGCTTAGAACATGACCGATTAAGAGACCTCACATATGATAAGACACAAATATCATGATTACTGGAAATTAAGCAGTTATTACATGTCTTACAAGTTGCAACAGAATTCGAATTAATTACAGCACGCTTAACGCTAATACTAGAATCAACACGATTCGTTTCACACAAACTGGTATTATTGTTCCTATGGTGGTATTCTACTTTCATTCCATGAGCACTCTTAGCCGGCGAAGTCCTATTGTTCCTTGTATTGCGACTAGGCTTTGACATGCTAGCATTAGTGTCACTGTTTACTCCTGTAGAAGCAATGATGGGAGCATTAGTTTGTTTAACTGTTATATGTTTATCTGCTGATGATGTGCTAGGTTCATATGACTTTAATGGCACATCGAAGCTAAAATGCTTGTTCTTACATAACAGTGGAGGTGCAATGGGCCTATTGTGCATGTAGTCCTCCTTTGGACACTTTCCAATATCATATTCTAAGAGTTCCTGGGATCTTTTAATGAGAAAGCAAGAATCTAGAATGGTACTATCATGTGGTTTCACTATCCTATCCTCTTCTACAGCCTCGCGAAGCATGTCTAGACTATCCTTAAGATATGATAGATACGCATAGTGAGCACACCTATTATTCCTAAGGGGAAGAGAGATATTAATAGCATCAACATCATATTTTCTAAAAGCAGAAACCATTGGAACATTCATATCATCAGTAGTGACTAACATTTTTCCTTTCACCTTCGTCTTTAGATTTTCAATTTCATTTAGCAAATAAGTTATTTTATCATTGGTGTTCACACGTGTTTCTTTGATAGAATCGTATAGCTCTTTGTATCGATGTTTGGTATTGGAATTTTCAGCTTGATACCACTCTATGTCACAAAGTAATTTATTAATGGTATCTTGATAATGAAAATTTTGAAAATCTACCGACGAAGANACCATTGGAACATTCATATCATCAGTAGTGACTAACATTTTTCCTTTCACCTTCGTCTTTAGATTTTCAATTTCATTTAGCAAATAAGTTATTTTATCATTGGTGTTCACACGTGTTTCTTTGATAGAATCGTATAGCTCTTTGTATCGATGTTTGGTATTGGAATTTTCAGCTTGATACCACTCTATGTCACAAAGTAATTTATTAATGGTATCTTGATAATGAAAATTTTGAAAATCTACCGACGAAGATTTATTGGTGTAAGTCATCACATGCTTTGTTGACTTCAATTTGCCAATTTGAGCTGATGCGTGGGTTTTGCAACCTATGCACTTAGGTTTTACCTCTCAAGGGATCTTGAGAAGCTTACAACCCCCACCAGGCAGTGTACCTGACCGATGTAGCATAGTGAAGTGGCAAGTACCGGGGGATTGATCGTTCTCTCGGGGAATAGTGTCGTTAGGCTTGAAAAGCTACTTTAATTAGGTCTAAGGGTTGAGGGACGATTCTTTTTATATTTTTATGTTTTATGAAAGCAAGTAAAAATCTCGGTTTTGGAAGGAGTGGGCGGAATTAGTTGCTAGCCAACTAACCCAAATATCTACTTTTGCAAATAAAATTAAATAACAAGAAAATTAAAGGTTTTGAAACTTATAAATGAGAAATATGTGTTTACTTAGACTTCCTTACTCCCTAGCTATCTTTTATATGTTAATTGGTTTGTTGTGATTATGTGGATGACGGGTTGTATTCCATTAAACCATTCGTAGGGCCGTGTACGATCTTCCCTAACTCTATAAGCTCCTACTTCACTCCTATGTCGAGCCGATTTAAGCTCCTATCATGGGATCATTAGAATTCGCTCATGCATTAAATACAACCAAATAATCGTAGTACACATCCGATTCATGTTTCTTAAGACGTTCAAGCAAGTTACCGTATAGGAGGTTAGCCAGTTTTCTTAAGCCTAACATCGACTTCACCCAACCACAATAATCACAAGCAAACCAACAACATATAATCAATAGTTATGTTTCATTAGATCTAAGCAAACACAATAAAAACCTAGCCTAGCATGTTAATTGAAAGACAAGCATAAGATATAATCTTTGTTATGTATCTGTATAACTAACTAAACCTTCTTCTGGATAGAAATTAATTCGTAGTTCCAAAGTTGCCACTTTTTGGGAATTTTTATGACATCTTATACTCGATCCCAAAAAGGGTTTTCAACGTGGGATTACTTACTTTTAATCTTTTCATATATATCTAAAATGTTAGACTGCCGCAGTGTAAAATCTCGCACTGCGGCAGTGGAGCGGCGGTTTGATTATAAGCCTAACGAGTCTAGGTGATCTGACGTCGTCCCCTTATAATCCTTTATGGGCCGTCTCCCTTTGTCATATAACGTGACGGCTAGGCGTCACAAAGCGTGACGCCGTCACCCTTTAATTCATCAAATCTTTTTGGGGCGTCTGGTGTAAAAATCATCCTTCGTCTTGTCAAAGCGTGACGCCGTCACCTCGTAGAGAGTGACACCGTCAGGTACTGTTTCCAGCATATTTTGAGACTTTGTCGTTTTCTTCACTTTTATGCTCCAAAAACATCCAAAATGCTTCCTTTTCCAGAATTCCTCTCCAAAGTACCTAAAATGACAAAAGGAGCGATTTAGGGCAATAATTGATCAAATAATTACGGATTAGGGCTTAAATGACCCCCTAAAAGCGTAACACTTTTCGCTTCATCAAATACCCTGACACTTGAGATTTGCTTGTCCTCAAGCAAATGCGCGTTTATTCCAATCAAAATATGAGCTAGGGGTCATTTAACACGAATATAAAAGTAATTACAACAAATAGTCATTCAACCCTAGTCATAACAAGTATGGAAATCATACACTAGCACCTCACAAATAGTGTTTGGATACTCTCATCTCTCGGGTGTTATAAACCTATATAACTAGATGGAAATGGAAGAAATATCACTCACTACCTGTCATAGCAAATAGATTACCATAGGCTTGGGAAAGGATCAAAAACCTCCTCCACTAGGCGTAAGCACCTAAGATAAACTATCAAAGAGGGCTTTACAAAGGGTTATAATGTTAGGTGTAGGGATATGATAAACACGGTTTGGTTGGAATAAAGGGTATTTTTAGTGGTGGCGAGCTAATTATCTTGATCAAATACATGCACAAGGTTGCGTTGCTAAGCCAAGACTCGACTCGACTTAAGCTAATAATAAGATAACATAAACATAAATAAAGATAAAATGAAATGGGATGGTAGTCCGTATGTTTTTACTACTTTTCTTTTTCCATTTTTTTTCGTTTTTCTTGTATTTCGATTTTTTTTCATACACTCTTGCCCTACCATCCAAAATAATACATCATAGGGGTCTCGGTTCTCCCTTTACACTTGAACTTTTACATACTTTACAATAAACTATTCTAATGATTCGAATTAAGATAATTGAAAAACTTGGAGTACTTTAAAATATTAACGCACATATGGGGGTAATAATTGACTTCTTCCCCATTACTCCATTACATTGGTACTTTACCCCATGAGTCCCAATCATCCCAAAACAATATGTACAAGGATATGACTCAACTTAGCAACCATGTAAGTAATAAGACAATTAACTAAGGGTTTAACAAATGTTGTCACAATAATGCACTAAAGATGAGTGCATACAAGGTAGGCTAAGGCGATTTGGGTGTACATTTGGGGTGGATTGTAAACAAATTCTTCCTTTAAGTAAAATGCTTAAAGTTAGAAATGAAAAGATAGGCTCGGAGGTACTAGGGGTATCGTGTACTAAAAATGAGTACAACGCTAAGGTGTGGGAGAATTACTTGACCAATGAAGTCAATGTAATTAGAATAAACGGTTATAAAACAAGGGTTATCCTAATGCCTCTTATCATGTAGTAAATCTAGCTACACGAATGTAGTCTCACTTGTGGA
>LBNU01008745.1:49722-62209 GCA_014162995.1 Artemisia annua
ACAAACAACACCGGAGCTCCCCAAGGCGACGAGCTCGGTTGAATGAATCCTTTCTCCGACAACTCTTGTAGTTGTTCCGATAGCTCCTTCATTTCTGATGGTGCTAAACGATAAGGTGCACGTGCCACAGGTGCAGCACCGGGCACTAATTCAATTTGGAACTCTACTTGTCGATGTGGTGGAAGTCCCGGTAGATCGTCGGGAAACACTTTCGAGAAATCACGGACAATCGGTACATCTTCTAATCGTCTTTCGATTGATCCCTTCTCTGTCACTTGTGCTAGATACAATTGGCACCCTTGTCCAATGTACCTTTGAGCCTTGATACGAGATATGACTTTTAAATGAGACTTGCCTCTATCGCCTTCGATTATTAGTGTTTTGTTGTTGTATGGCATGCGAACAATCTTTTCACTACAAATGATTGCTGCGTTACGGTAGGATAACCAATCCATTCCAATAATGACATCAAAAGTACCAAGTTCAATTGGCATGAGGTCAATACTAAGTGGATGGTTCGCTAGAATTATGGTACAACCCTTTAGAACAGTGTTGGTACTTACCAATTTCCCATCGGCTAATTCTACTTCATAACTATAGTTTAACTTAATCGGGTTAATATTTATCAGCACACTAAAACTAGTGGACACAAAGCTCTTGTCGGAACCCGAATCAAATAAAACTTTAGCATAATGATTATTGAGTAGAAACGTACCCGTCACGACATTCGGGCCTTGTTGCTCTCCCATTGCATACGCCTTAGCACGATTATTCCCACCTTTATCATTTCCTTTGTTTGGACAATGGTTACTCTTGTGCCCCTTCTCCCCACAGCCATAGCAAGTTACCACCTCACCTTTATCATTTCCCTTATTCGGACAATTGTTACTCTTGTGCCCTTTTTCCCCACAGCCATAGCAAACTACAATTGGCTGTGTATTAGCACCAGTAGCAGTAGCCTTACCCTTACAATCGTTTGCCATATGACCGTTCTTTCCACAAGTGGTACATTTTGCATTGCAGTAACCAGTGTGATGTTTCTTGCAACGATTACAATATGGATAATTTCCAGCATATCCACCCTTTCCAGTTGGAGCATCAGTCATTGCCTTCGCATTCTCTTGTCTTTTATTTTGCTGATGGTGATCATTGTTGTGACCTTGGTTGTTGTTTCCTTTCTTGTCATCATCCCACTTTCTTTTGTGTTGATTGTTGTTATTGTTGTTAGCATTCTGAGCCAATCCATACTCTACCACTTGAGCCATAAGCTTTTGAGTGATAACAATAGCTGCATCTAGAGTTTGTGGATTAGAGGATGTCACATCTCCTTTAATGCTTCTTGGAAGACCTTTAAGAAAAGCTTCTATTTCCTTATCGAAATCCGGCACCATACTAGGACACAAAGCCTTCAACTCTTGGAACCTCCGGATGTAAGTTTCGATATCATAATTCTTCACCTTCAAATCATAAAACTCGGTTTCAAGCAACCTTATTTCACTACGAGGACAGAACTTATTAGTTGCCAATTTCTTGAAATCGGTCCATGTAGTTTCATAGGCTCTTTCCATTCCGATAGGTTGAGCGTACGAGTTCCACCAAGACTTAGCATATTCTATCATAGTACCCACGGCATATTGAACTTTGCAATCTTCTGCACATTTGCTAAGTATGAACGTGTTCTCGACACTTTCAAACCAGCGGATTAATCCAACCGCCCCTTCAGTTCCCTTAAACTTAATAGGATCACAACCCAGAAATTGTTTATAAGTGCAACCACGCACTACAGCACCAGTTGCAGCCCCAGTGGCTCCAGCACCGCCACCGGCAGCCCCAGCGGCTCCAGCACCGCCACCGGCAGCCCCAGTGTCATTAACCCTTGCGGCACGATCCTCGGCTAAAGCCTGGGCAACACTATCAGCGACTAGCTTTCGAATTTCAGCGTTAGTCATCTTCTTTGGTGGCATGATTCTATCACAACACAAGAAAATTTTGATGAGTATTTATACAATGACATAAATATAGTCATGCATTATTAAATTGAATATGAAAGATTTCACAACAATATAGAATAGAATATAAGAGAATATAACTTCATCATTCATTACAAAAGATTAATACATTGTTGGTTCGTATTACAAAATATGACGAAGTCATTACATTCGATGATACTAGTTACTAACTAATAGTAATTTACAAGATGGAAGAAGAACAACGAAATACAACAAGAGAAATACAAATACATAGACTACTAATGGTCACGAAGTGATCCATGAGATACAACAAAAGAAGTACAAGTACATAAACTACTAATGGTCACGAGGTGATCCACGTGGCTCGGGTGGTAAGGTCTCCCCATACACCGCTAGCACATCGGTGACATCACATGATCTCTCCTCATCGTAACCCAATCGGATCATCTCTTCCCAATGATCATAGGCCCATCGCCTCATCTCATAAAGATCTTTCTCCAGACGTTCGTTTGTCATACGATCAAACTCACGAGACAACTCAACATCTTCTAACTTATGTTTTAACTTCTTATTTTCAGCCCTTAATCCCTCATCATCCCATTCTCGAACACGTTTCCCCAACACATCAACCTCACTCTTATTCTTATCTTGTTGTCGTTCTACTAAACCCAAATCAAGATCAAGTAAATTCATGCGGTTATGTGCAAGTCTATCCCTAGATAAAGAACGTTCTCCTTCAAGTTCTCTCACCACCATTTGCCTTTCTAGTACCTTAACCTTTCCATAAAGAGAGTTGATATCTCTCCTCATGTAACTAGGCACGAGTTCTTCGGCCTCATAAATGATAGGAGCAGAAGAGGATGATCCACCTCTCTCATAAATACCTCTAGGAAACATACGTCTAGCAAGTGGTACTTGTGTAATAGTACCTACAGTAGCAATCTCATCAGTTTCCGGTTCAGAATCAGAAGAAGTATCCGATAGTGGAGGTGGTGGATAAGGCGAACCAGGTGCCTCATACGGATGAATTAGTTCAGGTTCATCCATTTCTTCATCGGAGCTTACATCTTGAAACATTTGCTCTTCTATCTCTTCCTCTTCATCCTCAAATGGCTCCTCTTCATCTTCATCCTCAAGGTCGGGATGAAGGTGATTAGGTAGTGGAGGTAGAGGTTGAGCGGGTGCAAGCTCGGGCTGAGCTGGCTCGACTTCCAAAAGATCTAACGCTTGATTAGGAGGAATCGGGAGTGCCATGACAAATCTGAAAAATCATATATATATAAAGTTAGAATATGGAGAGAAATGTTATTATAAAAATAATGTTTTGACATAAGTAAATGAGTAAAATAACGGTTGTTACATCGATAAGCAAGAGTTTAATAAATATTACATGTATAAATGATAATATTTATTGTGCGCATATGAACAACAATGGTGCAATCAAAGAGTTGTGTAGATTAAATTTTTAGACAAAATTTAAAATTTTTATTAATACAACAAGAAGTTTTATACGTAAAATTTAAATATATAAGAAGTGATATTTCACGGATTATCGAATAAGATAGAAAACAATTATAACACTTATAATTATTTCTAGTATAGCATGATCAAGATGTATATATATATACGAGGGAAAAATAGGAAGCTCGGGAGTAGGCGCGCATGGATATCGGACAAGATGATGGAAGCTCATGTTTTTAAAAAAAAATAAACGATTATAGTCTAGGTTTTTAAAAATAAAAAGACCTAGTTCACTATAATTTGTGCTCTGGTACCAATCTATAACACCCCCATTTTCAGGTTTGCAGCGGAAGGGTCATGGGGTGCTATATATCGATCACATAGTACAAACATAATAAACAAGTTTCATACAAGAAATATTTAATAAACATAAACCTTAAAAGGTTATTATATTTTACATGAAGTCCCAAAAGTTTACTTCACAAGTTTGAAAGATACATAGATATGATAATAAAAGTCTTTAACATTTTAGTACATCATAAAAACATTTAAAAACATGAGCCATCTTTAATCGATAATCTTTCCTTGCGCGGCCCATCCAAGCTGAGGTACTTACGGACCTGAGATAAAACATGCTAAAAGTCAACAAATAATGTTGAGTGAATTCATAGAGTTTAGTAATAATAAAGTGAATACAAGTATCATTCATCGGGTAACAAGTATGATCAGTACTTGTCGGTTATTAGATTATAACATAGAGCTCATGAAACCGAACCTTAACCAAGTTTATAATTTGCCCCGGTAGGGTAATATTTGCCATTTACCTCATATTCTCAATATTATATGACCGTTGAAAGATGAGAGCTACTCATTCGGCCAGGCTGGTCAATGCCCAATATGCATATTTATAATATTAGCGTTTACACAAAATTAACGGTTCATGATGGGGACTTAATTGGCAAGTGTTACTCATTATCTTATAATCATGTATTCGGGTCAAGCATACCAAAAGCTACTTGTATTCGTTTTGTAAAACTAGCATGTATCCCCCTCGCGAGGTTTATAAATCATTTAAAGTTTAAAAGCGAGGCTATAAACTCACTTGTAGTGTTGGAGCTAAGAGTAAGGAATGGATATGTCAAATAAGGCGCGTTCACAATCCGCAACCTATCATGATTAAATATTTTCTAACTTAGATTTAATAATAAAAATGTTATGAATGCAAATGTATATGTCATTTATACCACTCTTATGTACTCAAAATATATCGTTGTTGAAAATAAAGTTTTACATCTACGTATAAGGTGAATATGGATATTACTTGTTGTTGGTATTTCTAGTAAAACAATAACTTTCGAAAAATCATAACTAATTCGTTATAAGTCCGTTTTTCAAGAATTTTATATCCCCGGTTAGCTCTAAACAAATACTAATACATTTTTATCATGTTGGTACATTTTAATGAAGGTTAGGGACCTGTTTTCATTGAAGACTTTATTACATCAGCAACATTAATTTCAGATTTTATAAGAAAACACTAGTAACTTGTTTCTAGCGTAAATTTCTCGTTTCAAACTCATTTTAGTCCGTTCTTTTTGCTATGGTTTCCTTTTAGTCTTAACTTTCTGAGTACCTTGTCAAAAATAAGTCATGAGTTGCTGAGTTTTCCAGAATTTATAAAAATGTCCAGGCTGTCTCAAATGGTTAAACATAAATTTGGTATAACTTGTTTTTAGCATAACTTTTTCGTTATAAACCCGTTTTTACCCGTTCTTTCGGCCATGGCTTCATCTTAAAGTGTATTTTCTTTATCTTAGGTCAAAAATGGGTTCCAACCTACTGAGTTTTCTGTATTTTCAAAATATGACCAGAAGCTTATTTTTAATGTCCATAATGGTTTTCTCATCCTATAACTATTCTAATTTCACCATCAATTCAATCCAACAATCCCATAAACTACCATACACCTCCTCAAGGTGTCATGGGTTCCTAATAAACATCAAAACATCACTACACCAAAACACTACATATCTATATATCAAAAGTTTAACAAAACATAAGATTTGAGTGGTACAAATTTCATCTACTTGCATGCATATATAATTTAATTAAAATGTGGTAGAAATATACCAAGAACAATGAAAGTTTAATAATTTACTCACTTGGAAGATTACTAGTTTATTAGCAAGAAAACCCTAATTAATCCATAGGTTTATATTTCAAAACCTTGTAATGGATGTCTATGAGTACTTGTATAAACTTGTTCTTCAAAAATCTTGATCTTATGAAGGTGTAGGAGTTGGAACGAGCTAGGGAGAAGCAAGAAGAGAGTAGGAAAGTTTTTGGGTGATATAAACTATGTTCTATGTGTTTGTTGCATGCAAAAGTTGGTATACAAAAGAGATAGTGGAGTGTTATGGTGTTCATGAGGCACCAAGTGTCCTTGGACACTTCCCTTGGCCGGCCACATAGCTAGGAGTGGGGCAAAGTTATAAATTTTGTCCCACTTTGTTTTTACGGGGTACCGTTTAGTGCATAGCTCGAGTAGTTTTGACGTTTTCGGGTACCGGGTTAATTAGAAATAATTTTTAATGGTACCATAGTGATGAAATACTATTGTAAAAATTATGAAAATATAATTTTAGTAGATGATGAGTTTTTCAATAACTTTCACATTATTACTACGAATGCTTTCGTAGTTATATGTTTTTGATAGTTTTAAGTAATTAGTTCCTAAAATAAAAGTGAAAGTAACTTTTTAAATTAGGATTTCAAGGAAAAAAAAATAGTGGACTACAAGAAATGTAGAGTTGACATATATAGTCGTAGTGAAAGAATTGGATGTTCACGGATAACTTTCTACGAAGTTGGTTTATTAGAAATGGAATAGTTATTAAATAAACTATTATTTAAAATATAAGACATGAATTTTTGAGAAATGTCACAGCACGTACCACTTAGGAGAGCTCCGTCCCGGAGCTTAACTCGTTTTATCTCCTAACGGCTCATCGGTGAAAAGATGAGGATACTTTCCCCGGATTTGATCTTCGCGCTCCCACGTGTACTCTTGTCCTCGCCGGGTATTCCAACGAACCTTGACAATGGGGATGCGACTTTGCTTGAGTTGTTTTACTTCACGATCCATGATCTCCACAGGTTCTTCTATGAAGTGTAGCTTGTCATCGATCCGAAGTTCTTCTAATGGAATGATAAGACTTTCATCCGACAAACACTTTTTGAGGTTAGAAACGTGAAAAGTGTTGTGAATGCCTTGAAGTCCTTCAGGTAGCTCTAATTTGTACGCCACCGGACCAACTCTAGCTAAGATCTTGAATGGTCCGATATATCGTGGACTTAGCTTTCCACGCTTACCAAAACGAATTACACCTTTCCATGGCGAAACCTTGAGCATAACTTTATCACCTACATTAAACTCCAAAGGTCGGCGTCTAACATCGGCATAACTTTTCTGGCGGCTACGGGCAGTTAACAAACGGTTCTTGATTTGAACAATCTTCTCCGTTGTTTCACGAATCATTTCTGGCCCTGTGAGTTGAGTATCTCCAACCTCACTCCAGCTAACGGGTGATCTACACTTTCGTCCGTAGAGAGCTTCGAACGGTGCAGCCTTGATGCTTGCGTGATAACTATTGTTGTAGGAGAATTCGACTAATGGTAAATGTCGATCCCAACTACTTCCAAAGTCAATCACACACGCCCTTAGCATGTCTTCTAGAGTTTGTATTGTTCGCTCGCTTTGACCATCCGTTTGCGGGTGGTACGCCGTACTCATATCTAAATTCGTATCCAACGCCTTCTGAAGTGACTTCCAAAACCCCGATGTAAATCGGCTATCTCTGTCGGATATAATTGAAATAGGCACACCATGTCTACAAACAATCTCTTTCAAGTATAGCCGAGCAAGTTTCTCCATACCATCAGTCTCTTTTATTGGTAGGAAATGAGCAGATTTCGTCAAGCGATCCACAATGACCCAAATTGCATCATACCCACTTGGAGTTCTAGGAAGCTTAGTGATGAAATCCATGGTGATTCTTTCCCATTTCCAAATAGGAATATCGGGTTGTTGAAGAAAACCGGCTGGCTTTTGATGTTCCGCCTTCACTTTCGCACAAGTTAGGCACTTGCTAACATAGGTGGCAATCTCAGCCTTCATATTGGGCCACCAATACAGTTGTTTCAGATCGTGGTACATCTTATCTGAACCCGGATGAATAGAATATTTGGATTTGTGAGACTCGTGCATGATTAAGTCTCTCAAACCTCCAAATAACGGTAACCAAACACGATTACCAAAACATCGGGTTCCATCGGGACGAGTCTCAAATATTGGTTTGATCCCCTGCCCGAGATTCTCGGCTTTCACATTTTCTTCTTTTATTGCTTCTTCTTGAGCCTTAAGAATTTGTTCCGGTAACTTCGGGAGAATTGTGGTTGTCATAACCAAGGATCTAACACGTAATGGTTTTGCCCTTTCCTTTCGGCTCAAGGCATCAGCCACCACGTTTGCTTTCCCTGGGTGATAACGAATATCACAATCGTAATCACTTAGGAGTTCGATCCATCTTCGTTGTCTCATGTTAAGCTCTTTTTGATCAAGGATGTATTGGAGACTCTTGTGATCTGTATACACCGTACACTTCGTACCGTACAAGTAGTGTCTCCATAGTCTAAGAGCAAAAACTACAGCACCCAATTCTAGATCATGGGTCACATAGTTTTCTTCATGAGTTCTCAATTGTCGAGAAGCATATGCTATGACCTTTTGTCGTTGCATCAATACTGCTCCAAAACCTTTATTCGATGCATCACAATAGACTACAAAATCTTCCGCCCCATCCGGTAATGCCAAGATAGGTGCGCTACAAAGTTTCTGTTTTAATGTTTGGAAAGCCTCTTCTTCGTCTTTACCCCACTCATACTTCTTATTCTTCTCGGTCAGCTTGGTAAGAGGTTTGGCTATTATAGAAAAACCTTCAATGAATCTTCGATAATAGCCAGCAAGTCCTAAGAATTGCCTCACTTCTGTTGGTGACTTCGGTGCAGTCCAATTTTGGATAGCTTCAATCTTCGAAGGATCCACATGAACACCTTTACTATTGATCACATGGCCGAGAAATTGTACAGATTCTAGCCAAAATTCACATTTCGAGAACTTGGCGTACAATTGCTCCTTTTTGAGTAACTCCAAAATAATCTTCAAGTGTTCTTCGTGTTCCTCCTTGCTCTTGGAGTAAATCAGAATATCATCAATGAATACAATTACAAACTTGTCGAGGTACGGTTTGCACACTCGATTCATCAAGTCCATGAATATCGCTGGTGCATTTGTCAATCCAAACGGCATCACTTGGAACTCGTAGTGACCATACCGAGTTCTAAATGCAGTAATTGGAGTGTCTTTTTCTCGGATGCGGAGCTGATGGTAACCTGATCGTAGGTCAATCTTGGAATATACACTTGAGCCTTGAAGTTGATCAAATAAATCGTCAATCCTAGGGAGTGGATAACGATTTTTGACCGTCAACTTGTTAAGCTCGCGGTAATCGATACACATACGAAAAGACCCGTCTTTCTTCTTCACAAACAACACCGGAGCTCCCCAAGGCGACGAGCTCGGTCGAATGAATCCTTTCTCCGACAACTCTTGTAGTTGTTCCGATAGCTCCTTCATTTCTGATGGTGCTAAACGATAAGGTGCACGTGCCACAGGTGCAGCGCCGGGCACTAATTCAATTTGGAACTCTACTTGTCGATGTGGTGGAAGTCCCGGTAGATCGTCGGGAAACACTTCCGAGAAATCACGGACAATCGGTACATCTTCTAATCGTCTTTCGATTGATCCCTTCTCTGTCACTTGTGCTAGATACAATTGGCACCCTTGTCCAATGTACCTTTGAGCCTTGATACGAGTTATGACCTTTAAATGAGACTTGCCTCTATCGCCTTCGATTATTAGTGTTTTGTTGTTGTATGGCATGCGAACAATCTTTTCACTACAAATGATTGCTGCGTTTCGGTAGGATAACCAATCCATTCCAATAATGACATCAAAAGTACCAAGTTCAATTGGCATGAGGTCAATACTAAATGGATGGTTCGCTAGAATTATGGTACAACCCTTTAGAACAGTGTTGGTACTAACCAATTTCCCATCGGCTAATTCTACTTCATAACTATAGTTTAACTTAATCGGGTTAATATTTATCAGCACACTAAAACTAGTGGACACAAAGCTCTTGTCGGAACCCGAATCAAATAAAACTTTAGCATAATGATTATTGAGTAGAAACGTACCCGTCACGACATTCGGGCCTTGTTGCTCTCCCATTGCATACGCCTTAGCACGATTATTCCCACCTTTATCATTTCCTTTGTTTGGACAACGGTTACTCTTGTGCCCCTTCTCCCCACAGCCATAGCAAGTTACCACCTCACCTTTATCATTTCCCTTATTCGGACAATTGTTACTCTTGTGCCCTTTTTCCCCACAGCCATAGCAAACTACAATTGGCTGTGTATTAGCACCAGTAGCAGTAGCCTTACCCTTACAATCGTTTGCCATATGACCGTTCTTTCCACAAGTGGTACATTTTGCATTGCAGTAACCAGTGTGATGTTTCTTGCAACGATTACAATATGGATAATTTCCAGCATATCCACCCTTTCCAGTTGGAGCATCAGTCATTGCCTTCGCATTCTCTTGTCTTTTATTTTGCTGATGGTGATCATTGTTGTGACCTTGGTTGTTGTTTCCTTTCTTGTCATCATCCCACTTTCTTTTGTGTTGATTGTTGTTATTGTTGTTAGCATTCTGAGCCAATCCATACTCTACCACTTGAGCCATAAGCTTTTGAGTGATAACAATAGCTGCATCTAGAGTTTGTGGATTAGAGGATGTCACATCTCCTTTAATGCTTCTTGGAAGACCTTTAAGAAAAGCTTCTATTTCCTTATCGAAATCCGGCACCATACTAGGACACAAAGCCTTCAACTCTTGGAACCTCCGGATGTAAGTTTCGATATCATAATTCTTCACCTTCAAATCATAAAACTCGGTTTCAAGCAACCTTATTTCACTACGAGGACAGAACTTATTAGTTGCCAATTTCTTGAAATCGGTCCATGTAGTTTCATAGGCTTTTTCCATTCCGATAGGTTGAGCGTACGAGTTCCACCAAGACTTAGCATATTCTATCATAGTACCCACGGCATATTGAACTTTGCAATCTTCTGCACATTTGCTAAGTATGAACGTGTTCTCGACACTTTCAAACCAGCGGATTAATCCAACCGCCCCTTCAGTTCCCCTAAACTTAATAGGATCACAACCCAGAAATTGTTTATAAGTGCAACCACGCACTACAGCACCAGTTGCAGCCCCAGTGGCTCCAGCACCGCCACCGGCAGCCCCAGCGGCTCCAGCACCGCCACCGGCAGCCCCAGCGTCATTAACCCTTGCGGCACGATCCTCGGCTAAAGCCTGGGCAACACTATCAGCAACTAGCTTTCGAATTTCAGCGTTTGTCATCTTCTTTGGTGGCATGATTCTATCACAACACAAGAAAATTTTTGATGAGTATTTATACAATGACATAAATATAGTCATGCATTATTAAATTGAATATGAAAGATTTCACAACAATATAGAATAGAATATAAGAGAATATAACTTCATCATTCATTACAAAAGATTAATACATTGTTAGTTCGTATTACAAAATATGACGAAGTCATTACATTCGATGATACTAGTTACTAACTAATAGTAATTTACAAGGTGGAAGAAGAACAACGAAATACAACAAGAGAAATACAAATACATAGACTACTAATGGTCACGAAGTGATCCATGAGATACAACAAAAGAAGTACAAGTACATAAACTACTAATGGTCACGAGGTGATCCACGTGGCTCAGGTGGTAAGGTCTCCCCATACACCGCTAGCACATCAGTGACATCACATGATCTCTCCTCATCGTAACCCAATCGGATCATCTCTTCCCAATGATCATAGGCCCATCGTCTCATCTCATAAAGATCTTTCTCTAGACGCTCGTTTGTCATACGATCAAACTCACGAGACAACTCAACATCTTCTAACTTATGTTTTAACTTCTTATTTTCAGCCTTTAATCCCTCATCATCCCATTCTCTAACACGTTTTCCCAACACATCAACCTCACTCTTATTCTTATCTTGTTGTCGTTCTACTAAACCCAAATCAAGATCAAGTAAATTCATGCGGTTATGTGCAAGTCTATCCCTAGATAAAGAACGTTCTCCTTCAAGTTCTCTCACCACCATTTGCCTTTCTAGTACCTTAACCTTTCCATAAAGAGAGTTGGTATCTCTCCTCATGTAACTAGGCACGAGTTCTTCGGCCTCATAAATGATAGGAGCAGAAGAGGATGATCCACCTCTCTCATAAATACCTCTAGGAAACATACGTCTAGCAAGTGGTACTTGTGTAATAGTACCAACAGTAGCAATCTCATCAGTTTCCGGTTCAGAATCAGAAGAAGTATTCGATAGTGGAGGTGGTGGATAAGGCGAACCAGGTGCCTCATACGGATGAATTAGTTCAGGTTCATCCATTTCTTCATCAGAACTTACATCTTGGAACATTTGCTCTTCTATTTCTTCCTCTTCATCCTCAAATGGTTCCTCTTCATCTTCATCTTCATCCTCAAGGTCGGGATGAAGGTGATTAGGTAGTGGAGGTAGAGGTTGAGCGGGTGCAAGCTCGGGCTGAACTGGCTCGACTTCCAAAAGATCTAACGCTTGATTAGGAGGAATCGGGAGTGCCATGACAAATCTGAAAAATCATATATATATAAAGTTAGAATATAGAGAGAAATGTTATTATAAAAATAATGTTTTGACATAAGTAAATGAGTAAAATAACGGTTGTTACATCGATAAGCAAGAGTTTAATAAATATTACATGTATAAATGATAATATTTATTGTGCGCATATTAACAATAATGGTGCAATCAAGGAGTTGTGTAGATTAAATTTTTAGACAAAAT
>LBNU01008745.1:83443-95427 GCA_014162995.1 Artemisia annua
AAAAAAAAAAAGAAAAAAAGAAAAAAAATGAATAATAAAAAAGAAAAAAGACAAAGAAAAGGGAGGAAAAAAACATGGACTTAGGTTTCTCCATTTAATCTTAGGTTAATCTCTACCACTAGATCAAACTAGATGAATGGTGGAGATTTGTCCCTTGGTATGCACCAAAATTAGAGTATGCAAAATAAAGTGCCTCTACACAACTATACAATAATTTCAATAGTATCCAAGTTACCAAGTCATTTTAACTAGATAACAAAATACATTAAAATTCAAATCCAACATAAAATCCAAGTTATATATCTTTACCTTTTATAGCTTATACACTTAAACGGGTTGACGGATTGACCTAACCTGTTTATTAAACGGGTTAAATAACACTTTTTTTCCCCTAAACATGTGTATCCTCAACCCAAACATGCTTAACTTCGTTTTGATTTGTCAAAAATTGCAACCCTCCATAGGCTTACCACCCGAGGAAGTATTTCCAAAAACATACATCTTTTTAGTTGTCGTCTATAAGACTTATCTTTAAAGGATTATCTTTAGTCAATAAGCACCTAAAAGGATTATCAAATGACATTTTGTTAAATGAAATCTATATATATTATTGAAAATATCATCAAATAAACAAAATGTGTTTGTCGCCACTCTTTTTAAATAAAAGTTGAATTAACTTGAACTCTTGAGCATGACGACTACCGAAAACTGATTATATATTCAAAATAAACTGTAGAGTAAAATACACCGTTAGTCCTTAAGGGTTTTCAGGTTTCACGTATAGTTCAAAATCGGACAAAATTACACCATTCCTCCCAACGTTTGAAATCTTTCACGCCATTAGTCCGTTTATTGCATATAATTTGTTAATAACAGAAACAAGGGAAACATGAATATGATGAGTTGTTTGCCACATGGTAATAGTCAAACCTTCATTCTATAGGTCCCGAGTTTGAGCATGTTTGACGGCATTTTTAGTTTGTAACTAATCATGCAACGCCTATTTTTAGCTCAACCAAAATGTTAGCCCACTGGCCACAAGATTGTGTCAATACAAGTTTTTACAAATTACATCATTTTCATTAGATATGTCAGTTTGTTTTTTAAGATTTCTAATAATTTTTTAGTTAGTATATACTCGTAATTGTTATAGCATAAAAAAGTTTCGTAAGTTTTTACATGCTCAAGTTGTATCCTACATAGGCGCATATTTATCGTATTTAGTTGCTCAAATTCAAAATCTCTAATAAATACGGGAGTTGATATAGGTACCATACATATAACTCTTAATTATGTATTAAGATGTGTTATTTAAACGAAATAAATGAAAATATGTAAATTTCTTATACATAATGCCAGTTTAAACTATATACATCAAGTATTTTTAATTATAAGTTTGAATTGTTGTAGCTTCTAAACATTTAAAACACATATTAGTTCATAAAATTTGCTTCCATATCTTAAGTTTATGTAGATCAATTCTAGATACAGATTTTATTAAATCATGTCCCCTGTGAGGCGCGGAGTATTACATATTTACATTCCTCGTTAAACTGGAAACTACATAGTTTTGACTATAAAAAGTCAAAATGCAACTCTGCAGTACAGTTGTCAAAACAGAAAATGAAAAGGAAAAAAAAATATAAAAGTTAATCAAAGGACCTTTAAACAACATTTGCTTCATTCTTCTAAAAATCTTCTGAAATTAGTCATGCAAACATAAGTGCATAACACAAAATATTAGTTTCAACATTCTTTTAACAAAAGGTGGACAAAATAAGGATCCGCAATAATGCACAGTGAATTGCTAGTCCAATCGCTAGTCCATTACACGCTTCTTTTCAGTCTTCCATTGTTTTATGATGTATTCTACCCCTTCCTTTAAACTTGCTATCCTATTCTCCTTGTTATGCCATAGTTCTTCGACAGCAAGCCCACCCTTTCCATGTGGGTCATCTAGTGTCTTTAGCGACTTTACGCCTATGCGAGAACGCTTAGAATTTCCCTTCAAGCCCTGTTCAGTTCTAAAAGTCAGGCTCAGGAAAGACATGAAAATTTGTAAAACTTGAAGTAGAATGCATATCTATAGCGAACTGAAAATGAATTAATTGCATAATAAGTAACAAACTTTGTTTAATATCTAAATTCTATGATAGACTCAAAATTGATTTCATCCATAATAGCCTCAAACTTTTTAAAAATTCATTTTTAATTTTTCAACTTTGTTCTGAAAGTATTATTGTTAGGCGATGGAGCACAAAATGGAGTTAATCAAGGTATCACACAATCTGATACTTACACCGATGAGCTCTCGTGTAGCATCTTGCAACTCATAGTTTTTCACATTGAAATCCAAAGTTAAATTCTTTTGCAAGTTTTCCAACTCCTGAAGTCGATCTCCCTTGTCTTTTAGTTCACTCTATAGATTCTCCAATGTTTCCTCAATTCCTCCGGGTCTGTACCTTCCACATCTTCTGTAACCTGTAAAGCGATTTCAAGTTCCATGCTCTTACTATGTAGACTTTCAGTCTTAGCTTTGAGTTGCTCCTCCAATTCAGCTATCTGTTTATAAATCGCGACCAATTCTTTCTGCAGATATAGATATGGCGTATATATTATTTTCTAATATTCATAGAAACAAAATTTTACTAAATGGTTGACGTTTTCCCATTTTCAAAATTTGTATTTTGTAAATTATTTGGATATGGTAAAGATAGAAAATTATGTTATGACAAAGGTTAAATTGCACCACACTTCAATCCTCTGTATCTATATCACTCAGTCTATCTTTTACTCCTACCACTTTATGTTATTAACAACATACAGACATAGTTCCACTAAAATGTATTCACATTGAATGATAATATGTTTTATGTGGTTCAGTAACCTTTTTCACATACCGAGGGAGACTTTAAACCTTTTTCATATGTTTTCCCTTCTAGGTAAATCGTTTTATCTGTTACGGATAAATCAGAAACAAATCCGATCCATTTACAAATCATTACAAACTTACCTTTAGATCCTCTGATTCTTTTTTGGAGGGTGAGAATCCAACTGTTTGCAGTAAGTCAACTTCTCAAACTAACATGGAAAACAAAAGAGCATTCATGTAAGGACAGTTTGATGTGACTGATATGCAAACTTGCGATAAAGGGAAACAACATTAGATTTTTAAGGTGAACAACTAGCAGTACTGCTCTCTTCTTGTGTTCTAGTTTGTCTTTGTCCTGAAAAATTTTACTTTGTTTGTAAAACCCACAATTTCATAATACGTCAAAATTACCAAAATGCCCCTATCGTTTAAAATTTTAATAAAACACTTATATAAACACCAAATAAATCACAACCACTTAGAAATTGGAAACATATGACATATGATAATTTTTATGTGTACAATATAATGTCATAAAAGCCAAAAAAAATACTTGTCACCTTTCTTTTATTTTATTTGGGCCAAATATGATTGTTTTTATACACTTTAATTATTTAAATTGCATAATAAATGAGGATAAGCTCAAACAAATATGGAAAAAATATTAGAATCAGTATAGGACCGAAATTTACTCCCTAATCTNGATTTGGGTTTAGATTTTGGTTTACGATTTGGATTTGATTTTGGAGAGATAAAATTATATTTGTTTAATAAATTTTATAATAAAATTAAAAGTATACATATTATTTAAAAATAAAAATATATGTATGTGTGTTAGAGAGAAAGAGATAAATATTAGTAATTAGCGTGTGTAAGATAGTAAGCACACCTCGCTTCCTATCATTAGGTTTTCATATGCCCCGTAATTTGAATCTCATACCTCTCAAACTATAAAAATTTAAAACTTAAACTAAAACCCAATCAAAATCCGCATACAAACGCCACCTTAAAACTTAAAAATGGGTAAAGTGTTTTTCCTAATTTATCTCTTAATACTCCCTTAATCTATATACTACTTATAATAGAGGAAGGCACTTCCCTCCTCTTTAATATTTTAAGACCACCATTAATACAATTTTAAGCAAATACAACCTTGCAAGCATTATTTACAAGTATCTAAAGCACATATAAAACTAAAAACACATTACTCAAATATTACAATTAATACACTATTAAAAACACTCTTTCATTAAAAAATACAAGTGAAAAAAGCATAATTTACAAGTAGTTGAAACACAAATAAAACTAAAAAATACTATTCAACACATACAATTAATACATAATTTAATTCATCATTTCACCAAAATATACAACTATTTAACCACAATATACAATCTAATTAAGTTTCCAAAACATAAATCTGAATCCAGCAGCCTAAAACAAAATGACATTTGTTCGCCGGAAAATTTAGTCACAGGGTACCCGCCGCAGCATCGCGCGGGTACCTTGCTAGTCATCTATTAACTCGGCCAAGGATCTTGTAACATCATTTTCTTATTCAAAAACCTAATTATTTCTCTCCAAAAGTCATACGAATTTTCAGAGGTCCTTGGGTATTTTTCTGGGGTTGACTCGAAGCTAAGAAACATGGGAAAACTATTGGTTAGGGTCGTGATTGATCGTGTGAAGCTGTGGTGATTTTATTTGGTCGATTGTATAGCCGATTGGTGTGAAATTCATTGTGCTTGATCATTTCTTTCCCATAATTTTCTGGTATTTTTCTATCACTCTACACATCACATATCATCTATATAAATTGCTAAAATCGACCCATGCATCATATATGGATCATACGAAATTAAGTGGACCGAAAACCCTAAAATTGTGCAAAAATTGATAAGCGGCTATTACGAATTTTGGGTGGTTCTAATATATTTTTTTGCTATGTATATTAATGTGTTTAACATTTATAAAATACAGAAATAATTATTTGAAGCTTTGTATGGGTTATTCGATTTTATTTGTGTTCATGTGATTTGTATGAATTGTTTATGGTGCGTATATATTAGGGTTAGGGTTTTCATGAATTTATCTATGCTTAATAATGATATCATGATTGATTAATGATGGTTTGATGATTGGGAAAAATTTTGATTAGGGTTTGTGAATTATTTGCATGTCGAATGGATTTATTATAAATACAAGGGCTGTATATTAATTTGTGAAACTTTGGGGGAATGATTTGTAATTATTGAATACTGGTTGTAATGTGCTAAATTGATTAATTGAAGGGTAATTGGTAATTATTATAATGGAAGGGGTTGTTTTACAAATTATTAAAATTAAAGGACTAATTGTTTAATTATTGTAAATCGGTATAATTATGATATGAGGACTAAAATTGTAATTTTGTGATACTAGATGGACTTATGTGATTATTGGATTAACTATGTGGTTTTATGTGTTAACTTGATAACTAGAAGGATTAAATTGTAAATATGGTAACTAGAAGGACTAAATATGTAAATATGATAAATGATGCATGTGTCGACTTAAATTAATCTTGAAGGGTTGTTTATGTCATCTTGTATAACTATGTGGCATATGTGATTATTATTGTGATTAAGGGCTTAAATATGTAAATGAGATAATTAAGGGATTTAAATGGAAACTTGGTAAACTTGAGGGTGCGAAGTGTAATATTGGCTTATTTGACTTTCTTGACTTAAGTTGATGTATTATATGAGTATGTGATCATATGTGACTCCATAACTTGTAAAATTGACGCTTTTAACCCTAAAACATGTTCGGTGATTCTATGAAACCCTAATTTCACAAAACCTCTCTAAAACGGAATCCTTGATATTTATGAACACGATAACTTGATAACATGATGAAACTAACCTATGAGAATGTGTTAACATTCGGGAACTTACTAAATTTGGAAATCTACTAATTATGGGAACCTGCCATTTATGGGAACTTGCTATTTATGGAAACCTTCTAAATAAGGAAACTTACTAAAAATAGAAAGCCTTCTAAAATGCTTAAACTACTTAAAGTGGGAAGTTACTGAATATGGAAAGTTACCTAAAATAGAAAGCTGCTAAAAATGGAAAGATAACTAAAAGAGGTAACTTACGCAAACTGGACTCTTCTTGATTCGTGTCCGTTCTCTTCTAGGTTCGGTGAAGCCAGAGTGATTCTTTTCTCTCGTTATTTATTGATCTTGCTTTTGCATTTGGACTAAGGTACAGATATTCTGACCCATCTTCAGGTTTCTCATACACTCTTGTCTTTTCTCTTCCTTGATATCTTGAACCTTATTATATTCCCTTGATTATTGAACCATGTCATATTCCCTTGATTATTGAACCTTGCTATGACCCTTGTAAACTGAATCTTGCTTGAAACTTACACTATGATTCTTGAACCTTGAAATAACCTTGCTTGAAATAACCTTGAAACTTACCCTTGTGACTTTAACCTTAAACCTTGGTGGGACTTGGATACTTTTTGGGATATTATAACGGGAGATAAACTCTCTTTTCTTAAAGCTATGACCCGGAAACATGTAAATGAGAAATTACCTTATAATGTCACTTGAGACTAAATTTATATGGGCTGGTATTATGAACCTTTCTAAACAAATAGTGGGAACCTACTAAATTGATCCTTATTTTAAACTCTCATTACGACCCTTTGATTTGAACTATGGGACTTTGGGAATTGGAATAATGAACCCTGTGGACGGGAACCTTGACTTTGGCCTTGCCACCTTGACCCGTTGATACTACATCCTTGGCTGACCCCTTGATATTGAACTCTTGATATTGATTCTTGACCTTGATACTTAATATTGAACCTTGACTGGAACCTTGACCTTGGCTGGACACTTGTACTTGATATTGGACCTTGACTACTTGACCCCTTCAGTATTTTACCCAGGAGCTACTTGTTGTGGAGTAGCCACAACCATAGCATTGATGCACCAATGTTATGTACTCTAGTGGGGCTGGAGAGATGTCCCCCACCGTCCCTACTTGATTATCGACTACTGCTATGATTATGACTTGTTTACAGGAGCGTATGGATGCATCCTAGATTTGTCTTGTCTTGATACTTGCTTGGGCTACGGCCATCTTGATTATGATTTGGACTACAGTTATTATTACTTGGTGACTGGGCTTGCGTGCAATGTGACCCCTCACTGCTTGGGAGTTGATCACTCCATCTTGATATACTTGACTTGATTCTTGTTTGTGCCTGGGGAATAAATACTGAAGCCTTGCAACTTGGTAACCTTGACCTGGAAGACCTGGTAATTCTTGATTATATACTTGACGACCCTTGAAACTAGTATTTGATATTAAACATTGATACTTAACCTTGCTACTTGACCGTGATACTTGACCTTGATACTTGACCTTTATACTTGACCTTGATACTTGACCTTGATGTTTGACCTGGATACTTGACCTGGATGACCCTTTTATACTTGACCTTGATGATCTCTTGATAAACCTCGTGATCCAATATACGATCTTCATCTTGTATTCTCTTATCTTGTTATTTTGCATTCCTTGTTATCTTCATATCTGTTCACTGAGCTTTGTAAGCTCAGCCGCATTTCTTTTCTCATGCGGCAGGTTTAGTAGGAAGCTGGGTTATAGACGAAGGTTTTGCTCTTGGGCTTAGAAGACTTCACCCTGTTAGATACTTGCTGGACTTAGAGATGTTTAGAAGTAGTTTTGTTTTGGGCTTAGCATTGTTGTTGCCCTTTTGTACTTGTACTTTGTTTTGTTCCCTTTGTAACCCTTGTAAGTTTTGTAGTACTATTGTATCTCTGTTTCACTTGTGTTCTGAATGACACCATAATGTTACACTTTAGCCCTTTTCGGGTTGGGGTGTTACATTGTTGTTTCTTCAATTCATCCTCATTATCTTCACTTCATTTTCTCGTTGCTGCAGAATTTTGTTCGCAGCTTCAAACTTATCACATTCCTGCTTGTAGTCTCGCATAAGCTCCTCAAGCTCAGTAGTTATCTGCTCGTCGACCTTTGCGATACCTAAACATGACAATATAGAGTTAATATACACGGAGGTTACTCAACTTTGTGTTTGTGTTCACTTAGGTTAATGAACAAAAACACGCAAAGTCGAGTTACCTCCGTATATTAACCAACATATTTTGACTTTAAACAATCAATAATCATGAATATTCAAATTTATCAAAAATATATGTGAAGATATGTAACCTTCCAACCAAATGGTAACTTGAGATTTACAGTTTTTAATTTTTATACGTATAGTGGTTTCTTGAATGCCATTAAAAGGGGAATATTTTTTAATTTTGTTTTACTTGTTCAAAAAAATGTATTGTATTTATTTGTTTATTTAAAGTATTGTAAGTTGGTTGTAATTAAAAAACATACTATTTAGTAGTTTATTATTCGAAGGTTGGGTTAGTGTGATTAGGGGTGTTATCGGGTCGGGTTATCGGGTTTGTCGGGTCGGGTTGAGACGGGTTTTGATTTTTAAAAAACTCACCCGCAACCTGACCCGATAAGGAATCGGGTTATCGGGTTCGGGTTGTAGTCGGGTCGGGTTATGTCGGGTCAGGTGATTCGGGTTATCGGGTTATACTACAAATGAGCCAAACTATAAAAGATGCATGGAAACGTGGATAAATAAATGCAAAAGAAAGTTTCACTCCTCTGCTACGTTAAATAAAGAAAGATTATATACACATCCATGTGTTCAAAAAAAGTTTAGTACCCACTGGCCACTAGCCACTGGCTGATATGTGCTATAAAATGAAGCAGACTATCATTTGATATGTGATATTTCTTGTAGGCTGAATGGACTTGAAAAATCGACCAAACGTCCCATGCAAATTTCACATAGTGGTATTGAGCTTTCTAAGTTATCAGCAAAAAAATAGAATTAATAATGATTGTCGGGTCTTGTCGGGTTGACCCGATAACCCGACAACAAGAATTTTCTAACCCGAACCCGACCTGATAATATTGTCGGGTTATCGGGTTCGGGTGAAACTAAACCAATAAGCTTTTTTCAACTCGATTTAACCTGACCCGATAAGGCTTATCGGGTTCGGGTTCGGGTCAACCCGACCCTACTGTGTGATATTTAATTTACCTATGTAACTAAGGGGGCGTTTCTTTTTTTTTTTTAATGAAAAGAATATGTGGGGCTCATGTGGGGGCCACATCTGTTTTAGCATTTAGATGGGGAGAGAACCAATTTGTACCCTCTATAGAGGGAATAAAGGAAATTGATGGATCCCACTTACCTCAAAAACAATATTAAATACTATAATGGGCCCAATTCCTTTGCATAAGAGAAAAAGAAACATGACCTAAGTTAAGTAAAATTTGAAGGGAAAATTAAAGATTAATGTTGTTACACACTAACCCTACTATTTTTCTTCTTTTTTTTTAGTTATTTTATGTTAGTAAGAGTTGGCTATGTTAATAAACCAACTAGTTTGATTCCTTTGAAGGATGAGTTAGTGTACTTATTCATTTGCATTTATCATCTAATTATGCCATATTGGAAGGCAATTTGAAACTCGTCACTATTACACACTAACTCATTATTTGATGAACATCGATTCTTGAAGACATCTTTACTTGGTTCATGGTTTGATAGTGGCTAGCAATAAGGGGTAATGGACTTAGGACTATTTGTTTGTTTTAATTTTATTTTATTTTTAGACCTTTATAAAGTGAATCCTATGTATTAGTGATACCTTGTTAACCCTTATGCCTTTTTAATTGTTTACCCAATATTTCTTTAAGAATTATTTAGACCTAGACTCTAGTGGTGGAGATTTGTATCGTTACCAAGCTTATGCTAGAATACTCGCTACGATTGAGCAATTGAGTGATCACCTCAAAAAATATGACACAGATAGATTAGCGAGAGTATGAGCGTATTGGTTCCCTTTTCGTGAAGTGCTTGGTTTTTGAATTTGTATCTTAGGTATTTGTGAACTTATATCTTCCGGTTTGTACTTAGGAGATATCTTTTTAGAAATCATTAAATGGTCGCAAGATTGTTGAACTCTTACCTTCTCGTTTAATCTTAATAAAAAATGTTGCTCTTTTGAAAAAGGACAATCTTATACCATTTTTTTTATTTTATTTTTTTTAGCTTATACTATTACCTTCTTCTCTTTCGATGAGTTTGTGAACATGTAAGTTTCAAAGTCCATTTGGAAAATGAGAAACTGTAAATATTTTGTTTGAGGTTGTGTAGATATTAAGAAAGATGATATTTGAAGTTGGATAACAATGATGGGGTATGGGGTTATCTATCTATATATAATAAACAAAAATTTATTTTAATTTTGCAATGACACTAAAGCCATGTTGGCACTCAATCCACGTCATTAATGCCACCTCACTATTGCCACTTCACATACAAAGTTTATATCTCCCAGCCATTGTTTGCAATGACCAACTTGAATAGAGTGTGTTTACAAGTGCCACTAGAAATACATACTTTGTCAAATATTTTGCAACAATTTATTTGGAATTGGAGTGAACAATGATGGAATAAGTTATCAACTTCGAAAATGCCATGAAGCAACACGATAAATTAACTTCATATACACTTTCTAATTACGTCATTAACTTAAAGATTGTTGTGTATTGCATTTTTTTTCCTCATTCACTTTATCTCTATGTTCTACATGCAACTAATTATTGGCAAGCTACAAAAGATTTGATCCGCCATACAATTAAATAGCTATTTCTATTTTAGCTATCTTATACGAACTTTTTTTGACATTATTCCATTTTTCGTTTCTTGGTTTATTCTTCTTTGTTATTTTAAACAAATTGAACGTTCTCCTATTTTTTTGTTATGAAAATGCACAATATTGTTTGTGAATTAATGTTTGTTAGGTTTTTACTTTTTTACTTTATATTTTCTAACTTTCTATTAGCCACCCGTGATTTATCACGGGTTTATAGGCTAGTATATAATAAACAAAAATTTATTTTAATTTTGCAATGACACTAAAGCCATGTTGGCACTCAATCCACGTCATTAATGCCACCTCACTATTGCCACTTCACATACACAGTTTATATCTCCCAGCCATTTTAAGTCGACGTCCAACTGTATTTAATAAATTCAATTGTATTCTTTAGGCAAGTCAATAAAAGAGATAAATGTAGAAGTTAATCAATGAAGTCCATTAATATTCTATAAATTTCAAAAAACTCGAATTTTAAATCTTGCACAAAATGTTTCTCATCTTTTTGATCTTATTCCTAAAATATTTAATTGTCTTTTCTTTGTTACACCATTGCTCTCTTCATAAAACTGACATTTTTTTTAATATATATTTTTGTTGAGTTTGCAGATTGATGTAGCATTTGAAGAACACGTATGAAAAACATGTGACAAAGGTAAACATCATTCCTTTTCAAAGGTACGCGTATATTAGGTAGATAGAAATATTTGAATTTGTTCTTTTCTTAAATCATTTGTTATATATATGTCATTGAATTTCATGTAATCATACATGTTACACATGTTCTTAAAAGCCTTGGATAATTTTACTTTGCTTATTTATATTTTTCTGTAGACGGTTTTATTGTTGTTCGAAAATGTATATTGTTAGTGTGCTTTTGGGGTAGTGTATAACCTCATTCAATGCAATTTTTAACGTGATGGTATAATAAAAGGAGATGACACTGTTTGGGGTCATGTAGAAAAATAGATATTGTTTCATATTTGCTTTTTGTAGAAAAATTAGTATTGTTTCATATTTGCTTATTAACTGAATTAGTATTGTGTTATATAATGTATATTAGTATAGTGAATTTAGAGGTCGTATAGAAGAATTATTAGTATGATGTGGAAAAAAACTGTACATGTGTCATTTGTGTGCTTTTTAACTGAATTCGTAAAGTTATTGGCATGAAGTAAAATTGTCCCATAGCCTATTAAGTAGATGTATATAGTAACTAATACAGTCTAAAACATTGTTTACTTGAAAGAAGTGATTTATTATTTTTGTTTTACAATTCTAGCATTTTGCTTATTATTTTGTTAAAGTTTGGAAGTAAAATTTTGC